>BHFT01005176.1:72290-205364 GCA_004320025.1 Laticauda laticaudata
CCCCCCCCCCCCCGAAATGAAAGTGAGGTATTAATAAGAATGATTGCAGAAATTTCAATGCAGCGAAAACGCGGATGCTCGTGTTGTTTCGTGGGAATAAAACTTGGAAAGAACGCGCGTGCTTTTAACCTTGAGATATCGGACTGGGACAATAAGCAGCCAGATGCAGGTCACTATTTGACCGTAAAGCTCAGTGGGTTAGCCTGAAGAGAGCTGCTTTCCCTTAGTCCAAGCTACGCTATGAGGTTGCCGTGAGGATACGCTGGGGATTCCTCTCACGTTTTGCTCCGAGAAGAAAGCCAGGACATGAATTAAATGCATCTAAACTGGGAAGTGAACTTAAGAGGAAAGGCGCTTGATCGTTGTGGCTACCCGAGAGTGTTTTATCAATGGGAGCGTTCATCGAAGAACATGTGTTGCTTCTTTTAATTCGTAACAATGGACTATATTGCACGTACATTAATGTCTCCAACAAAGCAGCCCTCAATCAGAGACAAACAAATGGGTATTTGTCGGACAATTCTGAAAAGCAGCAGCAGTAACAGCAGTACCGCAAATCACACTTTTCAACATGAAATAAAATCAGCATGAAAAAGGGGAAGAAATCTGCTGGCAAAACAGCTTTGGAAAGAGAGGTGCCGCTTGCCCACCATAGGCTCGCATTTCTCCGCGGGCTTTCATCAATCCTTCGGAGCAAAGACGTGTGCATCGAGCGCGGAAATGGCCCCTGCGACCGTGTTAGTCTGTCTACAATGTCTCTGCTCCGCGGCCGGGATTGCAAACGCTTTTGCCGCCGGGCCCGCACTACAAATCCCAACGTGCAAGGCGCAGGGGGGGGGAGGAGGAGGAGGAGGCCACTCGGAGATTTGCANCCGCCGGGCCCGCACTACAAATCCCAACGTGCAAGGCGCAGGGGGGGGGAGGAGGAGGAGGAGGCCACTCGGAGATTTGCACTACACTTCCCATCGTACTTGTGGTGGGTCCTGTGACTGAGTGCCTGGCCCACCTCGGAGCGGTGAGTATTCGATCTTTTTCCCCCCCGCAGCCTCTTTGGTTTCCTTTCCTTTCCTTGCGGGACCTTCTGAAACGCCTGCTAGGTTTCATTTCAACCCGTCTAAAACCCGTCGCAACCTCTGGGGCTGAGAGCCTCCGCTTCCTCTTCCTTTTCGAAGACTTCGGACGCCTTTTCAGAGTGGACTTGGTGCTCTGGGTTGCTTTCTGGAGTCTCTGGACCGCGGTAGGCGAATGCCTTACTTACCGTCTGGCATGAGAACAGCCGAGCCCAAAACCTTTGGGGGTGAAACACAGGTTGAAAAAGCTCTTCCGCAGCTTCCTGATATATTGATTTTAATCGATTTCTGCGACCACCTACCCCACTGAAGTGATTCGCGGAGGCTTGACAAAAGACGAAAAGATACCATATCATTACAGTACAGAACATAAATTTCACAACCAACTGAAACACAAAGTAGCTGGTCCATAACGCTAAGAGTGTGGGTTCAGTTACTCTCCCCAATGTCCATGCCTGAACAAATAACCTAGTCTTCAGAGCTTTCAGAAAGGTGAGCAGACTGAGGCCCAATGTGTAAGTTATTTGGTGTTTTGAGGGCAGGCTTAGTCATAGAGAATGCACATTTCCTGGATCCTCTTAGATGACAGTCTTTGATCAGCAGGGTCCAGGACTTGCTACTTCTGCCCAACCTAATGGGATGAATAGAAACGGTGAGAATAAGACACACCCAATAAGACAATTGACCAGGCCACTGCATTTTGGACCAACTGAAATCTCTGAATGTTCTTCCAAGGGCAGCTCCACATGTAGGCAGGGGTGTCAAACTGGCAGCCAAAGGGCTGGATGTGTCACACCCAGGCCACACCCATCCCAGCTCCGCAAAGGCAAAAAAGTCACAATATGTTGCAATCTCACATGATGCAGTCGAGTTTGACACCTGTGATGTAAAGTATATTGCAGTAATCCACTTGGGAGGTAATCAAAATATGAGTGACTGTGCTGTACCTCTTGATCCACAATTGAGGTACAACCTAAAACTGCAACTGCTCCCCATCCCTGGTCATGACTGCCACCGGCTTGTTATACAGGAGCTAGGATTCCAAGAGAACAACCAAATTGCAGACATTGTTCTATCTGTAGCAGCACAACCCCATCCAGAATTAAAAATGAAAAATCACCAGATCCAGGAAGCATAAAACCAAATGCGGCTCCATCTTGTTAGGGCCTGTTCTTCCCCATTCATTACCTCATAGCCTCCATGCATTGAGACAGAAGCTCCAAAGCAGGGGTCTTCAAACTTGACAGCTTTAAGACTTGTGGATTTCAACCCACAGAATTCCTCCTCCAGTCATGTTAGCTCAGGAATTCTGGGAGTTGAAGTCAACAAGTCTTAAACTTACCAAGTTTGAAGACCCTTGCTCCAAAGCATCACTTGGCCATCCAGGGGGTGGAGATATTGCAGCTGGGTATTGTCATGTATTGATATCTTACTCCATGCTTTCAAATGACATCACCCAGCAGCTTCAGGTAGATGTTAAACAAGAATGGAGAGAGAATTGAGCCCTGAGGCAACCTATACAAGAGAGGCCATTAAACAGATTTCTCTCCTCCCCCCATCAGTGACTACAACTGATTTTGGAAAGATGTGAATAATCAACATAACACTATTCCTCCAACTCCTAACTCCTGGAGCCAGTTGTTTCAGTCCCATACCTCATCCCTAAGCTCCACTGGAAAGGGTACAGGTGTTGGCTTACAGTACCATGGTATGGTCTGCAAGGACAAAACAAAAAGCTGCCTGCCAAAATGTATTTTCCCATTTCTAAAAAAAAAATCCTACATATTTTTCGAAGTGGGAATAGTGTGTCGTTGTCAGAGAACAACCCAGAAAATGTTACCAAGCAGCAGAGTAGGAGTGTTGCCTACTCCAAGTTTGTCTGCTGCTGGCCTGATTGCAAAACCATCATCATGTTTGCAAACCAGTGGCTGGGTCCCTGCACTGTGATACCCCGAGCTTAAACAAGCCACTTTACAATTGTACAGGCTGTGTGAACTACATTATATTGTTCCTGGGTCCCATTGCTTATTTTATAGCTGTTTGTACTTTGAAGAAGTTGGCTTTATTAGTGATGCCAGGACTGAAAGAAGAGGAAGGGATTTTAAAAAAAAAATATTTGAGCCAGTTTAGTTTAGTGGTTAGGCACCAGACTAGAAGAAACTGGGAGACTGTTGCCTTGCCTTGGGCATGAAAAATGTCTGAATGTCTTTAGGCAGGTCACACTCAATTTACTTTGCAAGTTTTTGATGTGGAAAAAATAGGAAGAGGAAGAAGCATTAGATAATATTTCCCACCTTGAGTTTATAAAAATGATAAAGGTGGATATAAATAACAAAGCATGAAAGATGAGCTGATTATAAGCTGTACTGATAAGCTCTAACCACATTAGCAACGCAGGAAGGTTTACAATGCTACTTTGGCGGCCTTATGCATCAGTCTTTCCTTTCTGGTGAGTTCTAAGCCAGCTTGGCCATCAAGAATATGCTAGATTGTGGAAGATCTCTTTCCATCTATATGTCTTGTAGTGTAATTGTGCAATTCAAAATTGCAATTTTTGAACATTTCAAAATATTTCTTCCCTTTTTAAAAAATGACTTACTCAGAACTTTTACCAAAAATTTAACAAAAAGACCAGCCAAAAGCAGCAACTTTTCCCCAAAACATATCACTATTTGTGAATAAGCAAAACTCAAATGTCTAAAAGGAAATTGCTTTACTCCCTGGTAGATCATAGATAATAGATAAAGTCAAAGATGGCCATGGGCCTAGGATAGAGAACTCTATATGGTCTGAAAAGGTCCTTTTTTTAAACATAGCCGGCCATTGTTTCTCTGGAGGCAGCAACAGATGCACTTGGTACAGGAGTGTCCTGTTTCTTGAGCCTAGCCTTAACTTAGAAGAGGACTCCTGTCTCAAACCAGATTTTGAACATCATATGAAAAAAGAGAACAAGATGGATGCCTGTCATGGCCATCTTTTCCTGAGTTTCTCCCATTTTGGCAATGCATTCCTCTGACCCTTTGGGTTAAACAGGACTTCAATCTCCTCAGCACAGTCTATCATGATGGTTGAAGGTTATGGTATTTATAGGCCTAATTCACAAAATACTCAAATGTGGTTTGTTTTTGCTATAACATAGGTATAAACTCACCCATATTGTACAAACACAAGCAATGGTTTATTTAACAAATCATATTACCTGTATCTTTGAAAGGTGTCACATTAATGAAGGCTGCCCTAGGGAGTCAAAACTACCAATACGGGGAAAGTTTATAATAAGATATAACTTGGGATTTTGGTGTTCTAATCTATTTCACCTATAATGTCTTTTATTCTCAGTTGCTAAGATTTTGGCCGCTTCATCCATTCCACATGTAGCTGAACAATTATATGAAGGTTTTTCATCCATCCAAACTTCCCATAGTCTGCCTCTTTTTCTTTCACGGGCAGATACATTATTGGCTGAGTATATGCACAATACCATGTTCTGCTTTGTTTAACCATGATTTGTCGAACAAGCCATGGATATGGTTTACACATTGTATGTTAAATGGTTCATTTAATGTTAATATTGTATATTAAGACTACAGATAGTCCTTGACTTACAATCATTCATTTAATGACTGTTCAAAACTGCAATGGCATTGAAAAAAGTGAGCTATGACTATTTTCCACACTTACAACTGTTGCAGGATCAATTAGAGTAGAGCTGGAAGGGACCTTGGAGGTCTTCTAGTCCAACCTCCTGTTCAGGCAGGAGATCCTATACCATTTCAGATAAGTGGTTGTGTAGTCTTTTCTTTAAAAACCTCCAGTGATGAAACACCCACAACTTCTGAAGGCAAGCTGCTCCATTATCCTCAGTGTTAGGAAGTTTCTCCTTAATTCCAAGTTGAAACTTCCTTACAGTGACGACAGTCAAGTGGAGCAGCTTGCCTTCAGAAGCTGTGGGTGTTTCATCACTGGAGGTTTTTAAGAAAAGACAGGACAACCACCTATCTGAAATGGTATAGGGTTCTATACCATTATTCCCATGGTTACATGATCAACATTCAGGCACTTGGCAACTGGCATGTATTTATGACAATTGTATTGTCCCAGGGCCATGTGATAACCATTGTAAATTTCCCAGCTGGCTTTCATCAAGCAAAGTTAATGGGGGAGTCCAGATTCACTTAATGACCGCATGATTCACTTAACAACTTCAGTGGTTCACTTAACTGGCAAAAATGTTATAAAATGGGGCAAAACTCACTTAACAACTGTCTTATTTAGCAACAAAAATTTTGGTTCAATTGCGGTCATGAATCAAGGACTACCTGTATTGATTAGTGTGACGTGTGAACTAGACCACTGTCCAGACCTGGCTGTATTATTTTTTTTTCTTTCAAATCAATATGAGCTCCTAGCGACTGCTTGGACTATTCTGTGCAATTTTCTTAACACAATTTTTGGAAATGATTTGCCATTGCCTCTGAGGGATGAGGCAAAAGAATGACTGAAACTCAAAGTTACCCAGTTGGCTTTGTGGCTTAAACAGGTGTAGAAATCTTGGTCTCTAGTTTTCATCTTCTGCCTTAGCTACCCTACTAAGCTGGCTTTCTTGGGTTTATATAGTTTGGATTTTTTTTGGGGGGAGGGGGAGGAAAACAGTGAAGAGTAGGTGAGAATGAAAGCTCAATAAAATTATGAATGGTGTGGCAAGATACAGTCTCCTACTAGGTCAATCAATAAAATGTTACGAATAATGAAATGGGAGAAACAAATATTTCAGTAACACATAAGATATGGAACTCACTGCTACTACCATAGGGTTTGTGGTTGCTATTGGCTTAGATGCTTTAAAAGAGCAACTAGAAGGAGAGGGTAATAGCAGGAAAGCTGTATGGATATTCATAAAAGAAAGCTTAATACTGAATTTGAGACTCTAGCAACAAATATTGAGAGCCACAATCACATGTGAGTCCTGTTTTTGAATTTTTGAAAGATCCATTGGACATTATTGTAGCAAAGGAGGCTATTTACATTTCTTGAGCTAATTCAGGGTGATAGCACTTATATACTCTCGTGTATAGGAGAATCTTGTGTATTAGAAAACCAGAAACCATTGTTCTAAATCACGGGTGTCAAACTCGATCATGTCACATGATGTATTGCAATATTTTTTTGCCTTTGCAGAGCCGAGGTGGGTATGGTCTGTGTGTGATGCATCGAGCCCGCAGGCCTCCAGTTTCATACACCTATAAATTTTGGTTACAATCTAGGCTGGCTTACCATAGCAAGAATTAGCTGAATTAACTGAGCAGTAAGTAATATTTTTTCAATTAGAAATGCTTCATTTTTCTTTCTTTTTTAGGTCATTGAGTGCCAGAAATTATGTAAAAGGTTATGTATAGAGCACCAGAGAAGTAAAAACAGTTGGTAGATGAGTAACATTCGAGAATTTACTCATGGGTTCTTAATCAGCAAAATAAAATGCAGTTGGGAAATAGAGCTAAGGAGAAATAAAGAATTCTCCCTATCCCCAAGGACATGAAGTGGTTGCTTGAAAACTCCTTGTTTGAGTTTTGCTGCTTTGAATTATTGGCTGTCTTGTAACACTAGGTCATCCTTTTCGACCAGGCATTCCTTTGTCCTAGATGTCCTGGCATCATGGAAGAAGTGGACAAGATCCTGATACATTCCCTCCGCCTCTCTGGGACGTAAGGCCATTTTTATGTGTGCCGTGTTGTGTATGCAGGGGATTTGCTGGATGGGAATGGCAAGAAAGTGATTTGATATGGGAGCTTTGTTTTTGCTTAAATGCAAAGACATCTTTAAGTTTTGGTTGATGGATGATGACTTCATGGACACATGGAGTGCTTTCTTGGCCACAGTGAAGAAATGGCTTGCCATTGCTTCTTACCAGTCTACACATGACACACCCATCTAAAGACAAATTCCATCTTCTTAACTTTTATGCAATGAGATGAGATGCTGCTCCCAATTTCAATTTTGCTTTCTGTTAAAGAACACAAAAAAATCTGCAGATGCCTAGAAAATAGAACTAGAGCATTAATGTCATGAGCTGTAATAAAATAAAACCCATGAAACAAATAATGAATTGAAATTATCCAGGAGATCTGATTTACTGCCTTTATGGAAAAGTTTTCTCTGAGTTCTGGCAAATATAAGTGATGAAGGTTGCATATCCAAGGTGTTTACTCTGCCCCTCTGGTTTCTAGCCTTAGCTTGGAGAACTTGGCTGTCTTGCAGATATCCTGGCTATGTATCCAACCAGGTATTTCACTGCTTCTGAATGCTGTGTGGGAGGAAGCAACTGACAGTTGCTTAGCAACTATGAATAGCTTAATCATTGGAGTGCAAACCTTTATTGGCAATCCCATGATTCCCTTTGAATAGCAATGATAATTAGCATTAAAGATCAGATCCATAAGAGTAATAACCCCACTGATTGAAGATAAACCCCCATCAGGTATAATGTTCCACTAAGAGTTTGGAGGTCATCTTATCTTTGCAGTTCCAAAATTTATGTTCAGTTCTTCCTAAGTTGTCCTTATGTGCCTATATGCAGCAGTTGACTGGTGAGTCATGAGTTGTACGGGCCTGCTAGAAAGCAATAAATCCAGCAAATTATGAAATGGGCATGCAAACATTGAAAAGATGCGGAACCACAGTAGTTCTTAAAACAACCAGCATTTTTTGCAGAATCCCAGTGCTGTCACTATGTTCTCTTTCAAACAAGAATCCATATTGATCTTTCATTAAGCACTCAGTATTTCTGGAGCACAAATGAGGGTCCAGGGGACTGAGAAAAGTAGCAGCTTGGCTCACAGCTGTGGACCCCACTGTAAAGGCATGTCTGGGATCGTAACCTGACTCACTACACTGAATAAGCAGTGGCACTCTGAAGAAATTGTTAGCTATAGCAGGTTACTCCTGTTCAGTTGCAGTGGAGATGTGGAGATGTGAAAACCAGGAGTTAGGAAAATGCTTCAACATACAAGGAAGAGCAATTATTCCTCATTTTCCAGTTTTTCTTCCCTTGGTTCTCTGCCTGTTACCCTTATTCGGCATCCTGCACAACTGGGCAGCTTGAACAGATAACTGACTGAGTGAAATCCTATTAAGATTCAACAGAACTAAAAGGTTTGATGGTTGGCATTCTGTTAGCTTATGCACATTTTATTTTTTAGGCTCAGAGGCCACCTTTGACTGTGATATTGAACAGATGTGTGCTGCCTAGTGTAATTTCTTTGCAGTTTAATAATTGGGTGTGAGAAAAAGCGCAGGCTTTCCTCTCCCAGCAAAGGAGATGTATAGGTGAGTTCATACTGAGTATAATCCTTGCTCTACCATTCTCCCCTCCCCTCCCCTTCCCACCTAGGGATATTCCAGAAGAAGTTCAGAGCATCCGTGAGTTCACTACTGAACTGATAGTTGAATCTGTGGTACGCTGCCTGCGGGTCATCAGTCCTTCTGTGGGAGCAAATCTGAGCCATGTTCTCCCTCCAGGCATGTCTGCCCGTTTTCGGATAGGCATGAGCCTGGCCCAGGCTTGTCAGGTAAGCGAGTCCTGATGCATGCCGGATGAAATGTTGTCCCCTAAAGTAATTTTATTCTGGAAACATCTCCTGGTCTCTAGTATAATAGGTTGCTCTTTTTAAACTTGAGGTCCTTGCTGTGCAGGACTGGTATATAAAGTAGTCCTTCCTCTAATATTATTTCCCATCAGATGTGTGAGGTAACCAAAAAATATCCTAATATTAGACTGACAGATTAGGAACCAATGATAATTAGCACTCTTGTTCTTCAAACCCATGTATTTTCAGTGGTTGGTACTTCAAAGCTGAGACACAAAAAAACTTATTTCTAATCCTAGCTCATCCTGCTTCACTTTTCTGTCATCTAGGACTTGGGATATCAAGGGGAAGTGGGCTATCAGACATTCTTGTACAGCAATGAGCCTGAAATCCGACGCCTTCTCCTTTTCCTGGTAGAGAAGTTTCCACGAGATGCCTCAGAAGATGCCAACCAGCCTGTGGGTATGGAGGACTCTGGGGTTTTTAAAGAAAAATCAGGACACATCAAGGCCAAATCTACAAATTGTAATTGTGTGTTTAAACTGTTTTTCCTTGCAGGCAAGTCTGCCACTCTTCACAGAGCCATTGCTGCTACTATCAAAGGGCAACTGGCCATCCCATGGGTACCCCCTGCCTGCCGTAGTCCTGGTTTGCAGCTTTTGCAGGTTTGTTTCCCCCTCCTCAGCTTAAGCTGATAGCTTGATGAGCAAAATCTGGCACAGCACTTTTACTCCCAAGAACCAAAACTTTTGAAAGAAGTTTCTAGCCCTCATGAATCCCTAAAGCTCCTTTGCAGGAATGCAGGAAGATTTTGCAGATGCCCATGGTGACTCTTGAATCTTTTTTTTAACTCCCGGATCAACCATCTTCTTTTCCCAGTATTTTTTCATTCATTTTTTGCTTCACAGCAATATCTATCATCTCCTTTGATAATAGTTCCTCAAAGTCTACAGCCACCCAATTATAGCATTCTGAACAAAACATGCTGAGCAATACTAAATTAAGCAAACATATATTCATTGATTTGCAAATGCAAGCAAAAAAGACAGGGATATTCTCTCCTGAAGTGCACACTCCACTGGGTAATTTGTTTTCCCCTGTCCCTCTGCTTTGATGGTTTATTTATTTATTTCCAGTCTTAATTTTACATTTTTGTCCTTATACAACCCTTTTCTCTCTATGGTGTTCTTGATATTTTCTGTTTTTAAAAGACAATAATTCATTTTTCAGACCTTCCCCCCCCCCTTTCATTCTTGCCAGGGTTCACGCTTGATGAAACAATTCCAGGCGCAACGATTGATCCTGCCACAGGAGTCAGACCCATTTACTGGGAAGGTATCACCAGGTGGGTTCTGCTTCTTGACTCAGGAAAAAGGAATGCTTTCTAGAGATTGAATGGTTCTCTTTGGTGTAGCCCGTACATTTCATATCCTTGAAAGAAAACAATGGACAGGCAGGGAGAGGGTGGCTTACAAAGTTCCCTACATGATTCTATGCAAATGAGAGGGGAAAGAGTACGCCTCAAGGAGTTTACAATGTTCAGACATGGGAGACAACAGAAGAAGAGCAGGAAGATGGTCAACAAAGTGAAATATTATGCATTCTCTATAGTTACACAGACTTGGGTTTAGTGTGCAGTAAGTGCTGGTTTGTGGAACTGAGAATTGTGGAAAAGAACATAACCTAGACAGTGTGTTCCTGCTTGGACAGCTTGTGGTTTTTAATCTGAGATTTCCAGTTTTCTGGAGTTCTTTGCTTAGAAGGCATTCTGTGCTGCTTATGTAGGTGATATTCTTGTCTTGCCTTATCAGTTTTTAAAAAAGAGATAGAGTAAAATTCCAGAATACTCACACAGGCAATGTATGCACATTACTCTTGAAATATGACAAAGGTATTTTCTTTTTTTAAAAAAAAAAAACCTCATCTCCCAGGAGGTGATCATGTATGCAAAACTTCAGGATGTTCACAATATTGTGGAAACTTCTCATTTGTGTACTTAATAGCTATCTGTCCACTTGGGATTTTGGAAGAAATACTAACCAGTTTGAGTAAATGTGATTGGCGTTGTTTTCTTCTCCCTAGAGAGGAGAGAATTCTTTGTCAAATTCCTGCCTCCTGTGTCAGCCCAGCTTCCTCAGCCTGCATCCTTGGTGCCATCCTTGTTGGAACTTAATATGGCTGAGCTGAGTGCAGCACAAGAGTGGGACAGCGAGTGGAAGAGCCAGGGGCTTGGTTCCCGCATGACCCCAGAGGTGGGCAGTAAGGAGTGACCTACCACTTCATGGCCACTGGTGGTAGGATTAACAGCAACTAGTAGTGATTCTCACATTTTTGTCTCACAAAACCTCAGCGCCCTTTTGGATTAGCCTTATATGCCAGAAGAAATATTTACTCAAGCTTAATGTATCAAACTTATTTCGTGAACTTGTCTGCTGCCTAACTCTCAATGACTTTGGATGGTTTGCAACAGTGAAACACAAGGGAGAGTCAATAAAATAGGACAAGTGGAGCAGGCCAGATGGAGTGAAGGAAGGGCTCTCCCTCTTTCTTGCCAAAGACCTGGGTAAAGAACCAGGTCTTTCCTGCTCTTCTGAACAGTAGCAGAGTGAGGACCATCCAGATCTCAGGGAATACTTCATTCCAAAGTATACTGTAAGTGCTTGTGGAGACAAGGAACCCTTCCAAGGTCGCAATAGATATAATTGTTGAATCAAATGTACCAGGAGCATGCCAACCCTGCAAGGTTGAATCGACAGAGCAGATACTATGGGAGACAGGTGGTCCCTCAAGTAACCAGGCCCTGTGCTATGTAGGGCTTTAAAGGTCATGACCTTTACCGGGAATTACAACCAGAAGCAAATTGACAAGCAGTACAGCAAAGCAGAGTTGTCATCTGGGCATACTTAATATATCATTGGCTTACTGCCCTTCTGATGTGGGGAAGTCCAAATTCTCTTTTTCCTACCTGCTTTCAAAGGTTGCCCAAGAAGAAAAGAGCCCAGTCTCCTCTCTTCTTTTTCTCAGGTTGCACCTTTCCACAAGTTCTTAATAATGCTTTTTCAGAGTATGCAGGATAGAGGTTGCTAGAGGTTGGGTTTTCTCTGCAGATAAATATTAAATGTTTTCTGTTATTTGATTCCAGAACTCTGAATCTAACCAAAATTTGAACCTCTGGGTTGGGAACCACCATCCATTAAATATTATTGAAGTGAACACTTCAGCAGCTTTCTTAATTGACTGCTCTGGCAAAGACTGTCGGGTGTTGCAGCTCAGCAATATTTGAAGGACATAGCTACTCTGCTACTGCAATAAAGGAATAAAATTAACTTGCAGCAAACACAGCGTGGGTGGTTACTATTTCCAGAGATGTTGCTCATAACTTCCCACTCTTATTCTTATACCTTGCCCCCCCCTCCCGTATTGCCCCTTTCTCAGGAATATCGCCAATGGAAGCATCAACGACTGCACCATCGACTCTTGGAACAACTGCGACAAGCTTCTCCTCGTGCTGGCCCATCTCAACAAGGAACAGCCAGCCGAGAGCTGCTACAGCTGCTAGAGACATTCGGTGCTGGCCATGAGCAAGCTGGTGCACTAGCCAAGGGCTCTCGCTTCACCCACACTCAACATTTGGCCTACAAGCAGGTATGAGGGAAAACGTTTGATTGGAATTTGAGGCAGGAAAATTAGGATTTTAAACAAGGGTACATGTGAGAGAGCTACTGCTTTGCTCTGGGGTAGGTCAGTGTGACTTGAATTCTTCAGTATATATCAGTTGGAGAAGTCTATTGGTCAAAGCAAATTTGGTGGGGAAGGACAGAAGAAGTAAAATACCTGAAGTTGACCATTTCAATTAACCCCCAACAGGATGCAGAAATCCCAACACAGGTGGAGACTTTGCCAAACTCTCAGACATCGGAACAGGTAAACATAAGCACTTTAAGATGCAGGAGAGAGAGGTTCAACCCATTTTCTTTAGCTCATTCTATGCATACTTTGGAAAAAGACTGTTTATGTATTGTAGAATGCTTCAGAAGAGCAAGTTAGAGAGCATATTTTAATTGGGTGGCCTACTGTGACTTTGGCTTCTCCTACCATTCACTGCATAGAATTTTAGTAGGTATCCTTCATTACTGACCACAAAGATGTGAGGCATCTTATTTTGCATCTTAATATTCTAATCAAAGGTGCTCCATTTTCAGGTTTGTTTATATATTGCTTGCCTTAAATGGCTGATTTCACACTTAGCTACCAAACTCAGGGAGTGTCCTTCCTTTTCACAAGCTATGATTTATACATACTTCAAATAACAAAACAGAAACTTTTATGCAGAATTTTAAAATGGTGTGAAAGCAAATGAATATCATTGTGGCTGCAGGAAAGGCTCTCTAAAAACACAAGGAGAGATCCTGCTAAATGTTTTGAAGTGCTGTTCCTATTGCATATGGCTTTTAATTTACCCTTGGCTTTCCTTATTCCAAAAGTTTGGAACACAAATACATGAAACTATGAAACTTTCAGCAAAAGTGAATGAAAGATCTGACTACAATAAGTTAACAGTACAGCCCTGTTCCTCTGCTGACTGTACCCTATAACCCAATCTGAACTCTGAATGATAAACTGCAGCTAAAGATAGTTACAAAATTGGGGGAGGGAGAAGTAAGAAATGTGCTGGAAGACATTGGTTGCAATCTCCAAAGCTTATTGAGCCCAAGCTGACTTATTTCCTGCACTTCTAATTGCTTGTTGTCCTATGAAACCTAGTTTCCCTTTGGGTTGTTTATGTCCAAAGGAAAAATAGGGAGCCCAGTTACACAAAATCAGTTTCCTACATAAAGCTGTTTAAAGTCTATGTTACCCACTGACAGAGACATTGTCTGTTTGACAGAACACAAACAAGAATAAGAATAGAATGTCTGAACAGAAAATTCCACCACTTCAAAACCACTGTTTTTAATTTTTTATTTTTCTCCTCTTTTTTGTTGTTTTCTTTCCAGGAGTTCCGGGAAAGCCAGGCAGCAGAACTGGAAAATTTGGAAAGTGAACTGAGCCATCTCATAGCACAGATTGAGGAACTGGAGGGTCAGATGTCCACACTGGGGCTGACCCTCACACAGGTGAGAACTTAGCAATGTTATTGTCACCTGGGTGGACCATACTAACTCAAAGGAAGAATTGTCAAGTGACCTTTGTACCCCATGACCTTTTCCCCATGCAGGGAAAAGGCTGATGGATTTTAGTAAAACCCGTAATGCAGGATGGCAATGGAATGATTTAGGGCAGGGGTCCCCAAACTTGGCCACTTTAAAGAGTTGTGGACTTCAACTCCAAGAATTCTGGGAGTTGAAATCCACAACTCTTAAAGTGGCCAAGTTTGGAGAACTCTGATTTAGGGAGACTTTGTAGGGAGATGTGGGAGTCAGCAGTGATCCACATCACTAAAAAAATTCCCATGGAAATCCCTCTGAAATAAATGGAACATAGTGGGATTTTCCAGGGGTTTGTAGTCATGTTACTGTGAGAGTGCTATCGGAGCTTCCTTCGGAATTTGTTTTGAGAGGAATCCATTCCTTCCTCAGGTGGAAGGGGAAGTACGGCAGCAGCAGATGGGAGTGACAGAGCAGGAACAGGTCCTGCGTGTGAAAGGCCGTACCGTGGAACTATTGCCTAACGCTGAGAACAACATGGCCAAGTTACAGGTAACAACAGGAGGTGGGGAAGTGATAGAGGAGCTGGGCCGAAAAGAGAAAATAGTCCTTCGAAGTACAAATAATCAGGAATGAAAAATACAATGAAAAGTGGAAATGGTTCTAAAATAATTGTAAATGGAGCCATTGGAAAGGGAGATCAAAACCTTTTCTATGGCTTACTCACAGTGGCTGGAGCAAACAATTGATGGATATGGATTGCAGATAATGTGGAAGAAAAGCTTGCCCTTGTGGATAGAATGAGGAAAGGAAATGCTTGAATTGTGTTTGGTACAAGCTTTTATTGAGATGAGTTTCCTACAACCTTCCCAGTTAGTTATTCTCAGTATTGCTAGCTGGCCGTTCCAAAGAGTGGAATTGAGAATAGAGAGAATAGAATTCCCTGTAATTGTGAAGGAAAAAGAGCTTTAGTGCATGCAGACAAGCAGCCTATCTCTGTTTCTTTTCCTGCTTTTCTATGAATGGAAGAGAACACTGTGTAGCAAATATCTGGATAGGGTGGTACTATGGATCCCACCATCTTGTTTCGTCCTTCAGGTGCTGGTTGAGAGCAGTGCACAAAGAGTCATCCAGTTGGCAGCCCAATGGGAGAAACACCGGGTGCCACTCATCCAGGAGTTCCGAGAACTGAAGGCTCTCCATGATTCCAAGGAGGTGATGCAAGCAAAGGGGGGCGAGGGAAACCCTTCTTCAGAAGAGAGACTCGATGGTGATGATGCCGACCTTCTGATGATACTGACCCTCTCCTCCCCTTTCAGCTGGAATCATCCCAGCGCTTGTTGGAGATCAGGGAGCTGCACGAGCGGATCCGATTGGCCGCTGATGAAGCTAAGCGCAAGGACGACCTCTACAAACAACTGGTTGGTGATGTGTCCCACTGGTTTGCTGCAGTTGGATCCTTGCTAAAACATAGTTTGATATACATAGGAAAGTGATTGGGACAATGGTTCCTTCTATGACTGATTGTTTAAATCAGGGGTCTCCAACCTTGGTAACTTTAAGACTTGTGGACTTCAACTACCAGAATTCTGAAGTCGACAAGTCTTTAAGTTGCCAAGGTTGGACAGTCCTGGTTTAAATGATAGAATGCTTCTATCTAGTTTACTGCTTCCAAGTCCTTTGTGATTAGGGCATATTACCTAATGATTGCTCTAATTTTTCTAATTGGGAAATTACAAAATATTTGGTATGGGGTATATTGGATAGAACCTTCTCTAGAAGTATTGTAGGTCCTATAAGTGTTTTTAACTATAAAACAATGGTTTCCTAGGATACAATACTATTCATATCGGATAACTCTGCTCGCCCAATATAGCTAAATTTTAAATATTCAAGGTTCAATTTCTGCTCAGCGAAATTGTGATACTGCACTGTGTGAGGAATACTTAATTCCTTCAGAACAACAGACAAACCCTTATGCTCCTCTGCCCATTTTCTCTTCATGTGCAGCTTGTAGAGGTGGAATCTCTTCCCAAAGATATCTCTCGCTCTGCCTATACCCAGCGCATCCTGGAGATTGTTGGAAATATCTGTAAGCAGAAGGAAGAGATCACAAAGGTAAAGCATTCAAGTGCCTGTACCCAGGAAGTGTTTTCTCCAGTGCCAAATGTGCGTGCTGTAAATCCGCTGCATAGGTAGTTTTTGACTTATGACCAGAATTGGGACCTGAATTTCCATTGCTAAGCAAGGAGGTTGTTAAGTGAGTTGTGACTGATTTTACAACCTTTTTTTTGCCACGTTGTTCAATAAATCACTGCAGCTGTTAAGTGAATCTGGCTTCCCTCATTGACTTTGCTTGTTGGAAGCCAGCTGGGAAGGTTGCAAATGACAATCATGTGATCCCAGGTTGTTGCAACCATTGTAAATACATGCTGATTGCCAAGTACCTATATTTTGACCATGTGACCATGGGGATGTTGTGACACTTGTAAGTGGGAGGATCATTTGTAAATCACTTCCTTCAGTGCTGTTGTAACTTCAGACAGTTGCGAAACCAATAGTTATAAGTCGAGGACTAACTATAATATGTTCAGGGTTGGTAGTAATAGGGAGTAATATGGGCAACTAAGTGATCTTCCTGTCACTTGGATCCTCAAGCGCTATACTGTAAATTCCACATCCATCACCCATGCTGCCTGGGGAATTCTGGGAATTGAAGTCCACTCATCTTAAAGTTGCAAAGATTGAGAAACACTAGTCTAAGCAGTACTGTTGTGGACAGTACTCTCCACAATACTCTCGGGAGACCAAGAGGGGGATCAAAAATTCCTGCCAAGAGATTATTATGGTAATCTAAGCATAAAACAATCAAAAGCATGAACCAAAAAGGCCAACCTTGCAGCATGTTTTATTCTGCATTTACTCTGCCAACAACGATCATCTTCTGGTTGGTCACACACCGTCTAGTTGGTCACCTGTTGGCCAGCCCAATTTAGAGACAAGGATGATGTAATGGTAAAATGAGTCCTTAGTAACTTCCTGCTTCCTGTACACTGCTATAAATTTTACTGCCTAAAACTAATGAATATTTTAGGAATGCTATATAGAAGTCTTTCAGGAACAATAGCATTTGGATGCAAGTGGAAATTGTGTTTTACCGACAGAGAGGGAAATACTGGTTTTTTATAGGAGTACACTATTGTTTTAGATTTAAGAGCTATGCCAAGGTCTGCTCTTAACAGTGGGTGATAATAGGACACAATGTATATCTTTTTTTTTGTTGGGGTGGGATAAAAATTGCCCTTTAAAATTACCCCCGTTTTAAAACAAAGCACATTATTGGAAACATTTATTCTGGGGGTTTTGGGGGCTTCAAAGCAGGGGTGGGATGCTTCTGGTTCTGCCCGGCTCTATAGAACTGGTAGCTCCGAAGAGCAGACACTGAATCAGTTTTGTGTTTGCTGCTGTTTGGCCCACCCGCCTCCCTGGGCTCTTACCTGTCCTTTATTACCTGCTTTTTCAACCTCAACTGCTTTGCGCAGCACAGCCGAGCTTGAAAAAGCAGGAAAAAAGTGCCTTTTCAAATGCTGCGCACCTGCTCACAGTGCTTTTCAGCTGTCTGGAGAGCACAGCTAAAGGTTTTTTTTACACACGTGTGAAGTGCACATGCACACGCAAAATGTAGTCACCGAACCGGTAGTAACACCGATTGAATCCCACCACTGCTTCAGGCTGCAACCCCCCAGAAAAACCACACTGAGCTTCTTCTAACCATTTCCTGCTCCTCACCTATAGATAAAAATCTTGCCAAACTCAAGCAAACTATTTGCATCATTAAAGCTATACTCTGAGAACTTTTAGGGAATTAAATCTCTTCCTTCCAGCGAAACTATCTAAACTTCACTGTCTTTTGCTCCTCTGGAATGCACTCCCTTTCTCCTGGGAGTCTAGATTATATTCCATCACAAGCAACAGAATTGCGCAAATCTAAATGCACTCCCACCTCCCTCTCTATCTTTGTGAAAACTAGAGTCTTGTTTGTTTACAAAGGTTACCTTCCTGCCATGCTCTCAATATTTTATCTGACCATTATCACGGTCAAAGCTCTTCTTCCTACCCCTGTAGGCCATCTGCCCACTATGTAAAATGAGGGGAGATTCCGCATAGATGCATTCTCAGAGCAAAAATGGAATTTTAAGTGCAATAAATTAATTAGTTGCCTATTTTTCTATAAGTTTGGACTCTTCAGTGAGCTTTAATGATGAGGAAGACTCTTCACTTAACACTGTTTACAATAATTGCTGCTACTATTTTAGAGTTGTTCACAAAGATTTCTAATTGGCAATTAATAAATCTGTTAAATCCTCACTTGCAAAACTTTCCTACTATTTTATGTGTGGCTACTTGCTTTTCCTTCCCAAGATCTTACATGATACCAAGGAGCTCCAAAAGGAGATTAATAACCTTTCTGGGAAGCTGGACCGGACTTTTGCTGTCACTGATGAGCTGGTTTTTAAGGTAATAGCTGGGGATTGGAAGAGGGTAGAGTGCTGAAGGGGCACTTTGAAGAAGTTAATTTCTTCCCCTTGTCTCTTTCCACAGGATGCCAAGCGGGATGAGGCTGTGAGGAAGGCATATAAGTATTTGGCAGCTTTGCATGAGGTGAGAGGTTTCCTGTCACAATAACATGCAGTAGATGTTTGTGAGTATGTGTGTGAGAGAAATTGATTATTTTTGTGCTGCCTTTTAAAGGGAAATAATCAGAAGCCAAAAACAATACAAGGCTTACTTTAGAATATTAGAGCTACAATGGAAACATTAGAAGGAAAGGAGATGAAGCCAAGGGTGGGATTCAAAAATCCCAGCAACCGGTACACTGTCCGGTTGCTGGGTGAGTGTGGCCATGGTGGGTATAGCCTACTGGAACTTCTGAGAGGGCCTTCCCAAGGGTTTTTTGCCTTCCCAAGGGTCTGGAGGATTCCCCCAGGCCTCTGGGAGGGCAAAAGCAGTCTACCCCGGTCTTTTGAGTCCCACTGGAAGTCGGAATCAGGCCTGTTTCCAGACTTCTGGTGTTTCTGGGAGGGCCGTTTTTCACCTTCCCAAGGGTCTGGACTTTCGGAAGGCTTGTTTTTCCCCCTCCCAGAGCCTTCACGCAGACCCTGCACTTACCTGCATCACATGGAGACTCCTGGGAGAGGAGGGGTGGGGCTAGCCAGTTGGTTGAAATACCGGTTCAGCAAACCAGATGAAAACTTGATACCCAGTTCAGTTGAACCGGTCCGAACCAGTAGAATCCCACCCCTGGATGAATCTCAATGCCTTTTGACATTGAGCCTGGAGAAGAGAAATTCCTGCAAAAGAACAACTTTTTTTTGTTAAGGGCTACATTTCGTAGAGATAGGGCATAATCTATTGGGAGGCACAAAGGGGGAACAATGTGCAAAAATGAATAGAAGGTACCTTTCTACACTGTATTATATCTACTTGGGACCTTTCCCAGTTGAAGCTACCGTTTCTGCCTTTCTCTTAGAATTGCAGTCAACTGATCCAGACTATTGAGGACACAGGTACCATCTTGCGAGAAATTCGGGATCTTGAGGAGCAGGTGAGTCTGACTTGAAATATAGGTGGCAGAAGAAACTATTATGGCTTTCACACAGTTATCACTATTTGTATGTATTTTAAATGTGGAAGTTTCAGTCCATTGCCAGCTGTTCAATTCATACCTTAAAACTGAATAGCTCTTGAACAGTTGCTCTTCTGTGTAGAGATACCTGCCCCTCTGCCTTTCTGCTCTATCCGTCCTTCCTCATTGTTTTGTGAGAGGATATGTGTGAAAGCCTCTCTAAACTCTATAAAATATGATGGAGTTCGCTAATACTTTGTGTTGCTTTCTGATTCTGCAGTCCCCTAATATATTCAGCTGAAATTGGGAATAATGTTCAATATCCTTGGTTATTTTTAATGAAAAGCCCAGTCTCTTACTAATAGAGGCAGCTATTCAAAAGCCAGAATCCCTCTAACCAGAAGTACAACCTCGACTGCCTACTCATTTTCCCTTTTCTGTCCATTAAGCAGGAATAAGATTATTACCCTAGGAATCTGGCCATGTATCTTGTAGTGTACTGGTATATTGTCTGCTTCTTGAGTAATAAAGATTCCTGTGCAGTGTTATGCAACAAAGCCTATTAATTTGTTTATGTTTGTCTAGGGTAGATAGTCTCAGACATTTTTTGGTACATGGCATTCTTAGCAGTTCTATATTGGGTGCTGCAGCGTCCCAGGGCACCACAGCAAATTCATTAATAGATTCATTTATTAATTAGTAAAACATCTCACGGTGCCCTGTGAGTTTGCTTTGTAGCCTGGTGATGCCATGGGGCACAGTTTGGGAACCTCAAAGGTAAGGTTTTGGTGTGGGTTCTTAATATAACCTGATTTAGCCACACACACACACCCAAAAAAACCAACCCTACGAATAAAAGCGAAATCATTTTTTTTAATAATTTTGTTAACCCTTGATTAGAAAAGTAAAAGTAGAGTAAACATTATTTTTTTTTCCTGATAAGCAATTTCAGATGCATAATTAGTCTGGCAGTATCAAAGCAGACCTTCCAAGACAGGCATGGCAAATCACAGTATCCCTTTAAAAAAAAAAAACTCCCAATGCGACCCCCATCCCCCATCTCCCAAATTCAAACCACTGAATTTTGATGGTAAACTACCAAAAGGTTTTTATGCTGGTGTCAAAGTTATATTGAAAAGCTATGGAAATCACCTTTAGGCTATAAGACCTCTAAAACCTACAACATCCTCCTCAATAGTTTGGAAATGCTGGTGCACTGCCATTGGATATTTAATCATTCTGTGATGGAAGCACTTGATAGTGGAAGATAATCATGCCATAAAAATAAAGTTTAAATGAAGTTCCCCCATCAACTAAAAGGTTTCCCACCTCCTATTGGAAAATGATTCAAAATCTTCTCCAGCTGTAATAATTAAGGATAAAAGTATAATTTTAGGAAAGGTGTGTGCTGGTGTGAAAGTAATAATTTGCAAACTGAATGCCATTATTTTCAGTTTCTTTTTTCCTATTTGATGGATTAATTCAGCATGATGGATTGCAGAATGTGCAGGCATGGCTCCTGTCTAAAATAATGGTCCCCATTTGTTTGTTTCCCCTTTCCAGATTGAGAGTGAAACCAGCAAGAAAACCCTGAGCAACTTGGAGAGGATCCTTGGAGATTATCGGGCCATAAAGCAGGAAAATATATCACTGCTCAGCCGTTCCCGAGAGACATGAAGATCCCATCTTGATACACAGTTCTAGATGGTTCAAGGCCCCAACCAAGCACATTTCATGAAGACTCTACTGTGCCTCTAGCCAGAAAAAGTGAGGAGAGTGAGCAGGGCTCATTCTTCCAGACTCTGCCTAGATTGCAGAAACCAGTCAAAGTGCAGCACATTTTGGGCACAATGTGAAGCATTTGTGTCTATACTGGAAAAACAGATATGCAATGGGGACATTCCTTCCTCCCTTTATTATTTCAAACAAGGCCCTTGTACCTTTTCTCCTAAAAACACAATAAAATCCCCTTTTCCCCTTTTCTCTATTCAGAATACTAGGACTGCTGCTATTAATTAATAGAACACTGCAGCGTGGGGCCAGTATAGGCTGCCTCTGCTTCAAAATGTTCTGCCTCCAAATTTGATGCTTCTGCATCCATAACTTGGAAACAGGATCTTAAACACTGATGTCTTTGTGTATGATGGGGGAAGAGTCAGCTGAGCTCACAGGGGTTCCTGGGAAACCAGAAAAGTGGGGAGATGTGTTCTTGGCTGGCCAGTGGGTTCCAGTGGTGCAACAGAACCACCGACTCCTTGGTTTGACAGAAATGGGCATGGATAAGTAGCACAACGCTGGCTTCTTTTCTTCTGGTACTCAAGTTCATCCACTGTCCAAACAGCTCCCTTGATGTTCTCCACTCGCACAAAGCATTTGTGCAAGCTCAGGTTGTGTCGAACAGCATTCTGTGGATTGAAGAAAGGCAGTGATGGTTAAACTTGCATTCTTCGTAGCCAGAGTCTTCATTCAGGTTGCCTTCCAAAATCTCTCACCTTTCTCATGCTTTCAACAGGCAGATATTCCAATGCTCTTTTTACAGTCTGGTCTTAATGCTCCTTTTTTTGCTCTTCAACCCCTTAACTATGGTCTGTTCTGAAGTTAATTTCTAAACTAAATCTTCTATAAATTGTTGGCAAGAGCATGTTTAGGTATTATTAGAGAACTAAGCAACATTCTAGAGCATCTGCCTCTTATTGAATCGGATCACTGGTCCCCCTATCCCAGTATATTCCATTTGGATTGCTTATAGTTGTTTAAAGCAAAACGTGGGTTTGCTTACCAGGGATGTTGTCCAAGACTTCTGTATCTAGCACCATCTGCATTCAAATGAGATCTTTCATTCTTGCACAGTGTGGAATCAATTATCTTCAGTATTTCTGAAGTTTTTTTCTGTCCAGTCTTGCCCAATTATTTTGGGGTATTCCTTCCTCTCATGTTTTTATATTCAATTTCCAACTCTATTTTTATATATCATTATACTTGTATGCTGCCCATCTTGCCTAAGGGTGACTAACTCTGATCATAATCAGTTGTGTTTCTGTGATTGGTTTACATTTTGAACTGAAATAACTTAGGAGAGGCTTATTTCCAAATTCTGAAGTTGATTCACGCACATTTTCTTAACTAATCCACTTATTTCTTTCTCTTTTCTGTTACTTTGGTTTTTCCTGCTAATTTCATATGGAAGCACCTCTTTTCCCACAAACCTCACTTTCATCTTTCCTCTTTTGAGTTCAAACCTGAGTTCAGCTCACCTTCCAGGTAGGAGTGCTGTGTCTGAAGTAGCCAAAATTGTTGAACCAACGGTAAATTTCACTCAGGCTGAGTTGTTTCTTGGGAGATTCTAGGATGGCCTGCAAATCATAGCATCAGTACTTCATAGCATGGCTGTTTATTGAAAGGGATATTGATGTGTTTATGTACAAAGGAAAACCAGCAGCTTCTTTGCCCCAATATTATTTTTACCATACCCAAACAACATATTTAAAGAGAGTTTTGCAGTTCTGTAGAACATCTGAAGAAGCTGCTTACAAAAATAGCTATTGGTAAAATACAGAGAATAAGTATTTGTGGATATGGGACACTGCTGTAGCTAGGAAGAGAAAATGTATATAGCAAGAGCATAGGAAACATAGCATCATTTGCATTCAGTACTCTAAGAAAGTAGGATTGGAAGAGAATGAGTTTGCAAAAGTATGCATCCTGTTTTAAAATAATCTCTTACTATTTGCATGAAGTTGGCATATTTTGCAGTAACTTACCCAACAAATCAGGGCAGCATATGTGAAGGGTGGGCGGATTGTGGTATGCCGGTAATAGTCCATGCTGGGGGTTTTCACTGTGGTGACAAAAGTAATTAGTCAGGCAATCTTCTACTTTCTGGAGTCTTCCGGTCCTATTTCCTTCCTGCTTTCTTGAAGGCATTTGCTTTCTAAATATTAGAAACCTAATACTGCTTCTATAGATGTAAAAGCTGACCAACAACTTGTAGCAGGTCTTCAAGTACAGCAAATAAAAATTCACTACTGTATCCATCCAGAAGCTGATTAGCACTCTATTGGCTCTAACCATCATTCTGAGCAGTCTCATATAGCACAGAAACTTGTTTATCAATGGACTTAAGCTGTTAAGTGGCACTGCCTCTATATTAAGCAAATAAATTGTTCTTATTTGTAAAAGTAAGTAAAAACCTAGAACACAGATTGCATTCCAGTTTGCCAGAATATTGCTGAAACTAGAATTCTGAAGCAGAACTTAGAAAGTAGGTCTAGCTGTTCCCACTCAAAATGGCTCAACTTCCACCCACATCATTCTGCTTTTTTTATGCTTGCTCTTCAGCCTTAAGCATCCCAGGTGGGTTTTTGCAATCGTTGTCCTGTTCTAGACAAATAGCAGACCTTGATCCTTCATCCGGATGCAAACTCTTGTAATCTTAACAGTTGAAATTTAGAAATTTGAGTTCTGCCTTCAGTGTCCCACAATGCACTTCTCACCTGAATTGCTGTAGAACCCGTGGTGATTGGAAGCACAGATCCCATTCACAAGTTCACTCCTTGACCCTTTGGTCTGCGGTGAGAAGATGAGCCCTGAATATGGAAGCTGGGAATGGGAGGTCAATGCTAGCTCTGCCCTCATAACAGCCAGTTTCTGCTTTTCTTGTGCCAGCTGCGTCACAGAACAAAGATGGGAAAACTACAGTCAGTTTCTAGATGAATCATTCAAATTTATTGAAAATATGCAGGAAACATCATGCATATTCCCACTTATCATGTTATCTAGCCCCATGTTAAAGGAAAATTCTTCATGTAGTTAATGATGGAGCCTAGAGCTTGGGTATATAAGGATGTCTTTAAATTGTACTTCTGCCTTCATTTGTATTTGCAGTAACTCCAGTCTATTCTTTCCAACTTTTTTGGGATTGAACAATAAGTGTAAACACATTTAAACTATTTTTGGCTATTTGGGGGGTTCCTGCTTTGAGGTTTTTCCCCATTTGGAAGTGCTAGGTTTGTTAAGGGTTGCCCTGAAATTGTTCATAATATCTCGTTATGTTTGGAAGTGACATAACTTGGAGAATTCAATTTGATTTAGATCTTCTCAGGTACTTCAGTTTTATGGGCTTTATCTCCCAGAATCCCCCAACTAGCATAGCCATAACTAGGAATTGCAGAAGATGGTCTAGGCTAGGTGCAGTTAGACTAGTCAGAGGAATGTGATGTTCTTTTCTTTTAAGTTGCACTCACCCGATCTTCTAATTTGCGCACCAACTCCTCTTGTATTTGCCACTGAGTATTATCTGCTCTGCATTCCCTGTATGTGACTCTGCAAATGACAATAGCCACAGGCCATTTTTGTCATATCGCCCAACTACCACTTTTTTCAAACCATATTGATCACTAACCCTCAAAGGGTTGCTTTTTCAAATATGTTTTATTAATATGTTTTCTTTTTATATCACATAAAAAATTCCATATCAATCTGAACAGCATCTGGACATAATTAATTTTAAGTAGAAATACAATGTTAATCAACATAAATCATAATAGTAAGCATAATAAACATATCTGTAATAGTCGCAAAACAATAACACAGTTTATCCATCTTACAAAATCCTCAATATGAAAGGTTTTACTATTTTTAATTTTAATTTCTAATCTCTGATTCTATTAGACAGCCATTGATGAAACAAGTCCCATGTCAAGAAATATAATCCATCTCAGCATATTCTAATATTTTGTTTAATAACATTTTCATCTGTCAGGTTATCTTCATTTTTCCATTGCTGCGTGTACACAATTCTTGCTGCTGTTAGGACATTTAAAATTAAATAAGTTTTCCCTTTGTCATACTGATTTGGTAATATATCCAACAAAAATATCTCTGGCTTCAAATCTATATGTTTTTTCATTTTAGTCCAATATTTTTTTGCTTTTGGGCATGTCCACCACATATGATAATATGAACCTGGTATCTGATTACACTTCCAACATTTAACTGATAATTTTTCATACATCTTTGCTAATTTCACTGGTGGTAGATGCCACCTATAAAACATTTTATGTAAGTTCTCCTTATAGGCCATTGATATTGTTAATTTACAATTTCTATCCCATTGTTTCTGCCATTTCTCTAATTCTATTGAATAGTCAAAAGTTTTTAGCCCATCTTATCATTGTTTCTTTCACTTGTTCTTCCAATTTAGTACTCAGATAATTGTACATTTTTATTAGTTTTTCATCTGTCCCTAGTAATATTTGATCTAATTCTGTTAGTTCTTTATGAAAGCCCTGCATTCTTGCATCTTTCTCATATCTTGATTGTATTTGCACATATGACCACCATGCTAATCCCTTGATCAGTCAGTTCTTGCTTAGATTTAAGTTCCCCTTTTTCATTTAAATATCTTTATATCTTACTTTTTTTCCACATCATTCACATTAGGATGTATCAGTGGAAAGCCAGACTGGTATTTTCATATAATGTCTTACTTTAATTTTCCCCCATACTAACAATAATATATTTCTAATAAAATGTCTTTGAAAGTATTCATGCATTTTAGTTTTGCCATACCATAAAAAGTGTACCATCCCAATTGGAGTTCATGCCCCTCCAAATTTTATAATCTTTTATGTCTCAAATATACTCATTCTTTCACCCAAACAAGTGCAGAGGCCTGGTAATATCAGCTCCCAATCTAGCAACCCAAAGCCCCCTTTATATTTATTATCTTGTAGCAGTTTCAATCTTATTCTTTTTTTCCCTTGCAAATATATTTTAATATCAATTTGTTTAGTTCTTCAAAAAAAAATTTCTAGTTTTATCGGAATTGTTTGAAATAGGAATAATAATGTTGGCAGGATATTCATTTTTTTTGTAGCTATTCTCCCTATCATCAATAGCTGTGGATTTTTCCATTTCTCCAAGTCTAATTTAATTTGTTGTAACAATGTTATATAACCATCTTCTTTGATGGTTGCACATCTTGCTGTGACTGAATTCCTATGTATTTAACTTTCTTCACTTTCTGAATACCTATCTTCTCCACCAGGTCTTTTTTTTCTGTAATATTTTTAACATTTTAACTTTCTCTTTATTTTCAATTGTTGACCATATTCTGCTATCGTTTTTATTAGCTTGGGTCCAGTTTCCTGCGGCTCTTCTAAAATAAATACCAGGTCATCTTCAAATGCCCATAATTTATATTTCTCTGTTTTTATTTCCATTCCTTTTATTTCTGGATCTTTTCTAATATATCTATTTAATGCTTCCAAAGTTAATATAAATAGTAAAGGAGACAGAGGGCATCCTTGCTTTGTGCCTTTCCTTATGTTAAAATCCTCTGTCATGTCCCCAATAACCATCACTTTTGCAGTTTGTTTAGAGTATGCTGCCTTTATCATGTTATAAATTTCTCCCCAAAATCCATATTCTTTATTGCCAATTTATGTTATCAGATGCTTTCTGTGCATCTAAAAATATCAATGCCATTTATTTTTCGGAATGTACTTCATAATACTCCCAACATATTCAAGATAATTCTCATATTATTTTTGATTTGCCTTTTTGGTAAAAATCCATTCTGGTCTGGGTGTATAAAATTATTCAGGAATCTTTTTAATCTTTCTGCAATTATTGAAGCATATATCTTATATCTTTTTTTGTTTTTGTCATTCTCTGGTGATGTTTCACTGTTGAGTCACCTGTGCAGATTAGACAAGATGGAGCACCGTAATAACTAGTTTGTGCAGAATATAGACAGCTTGATTGTGTTCATCCAGGCACGTGAAACTGAAACGACTATCCTATGATTGCTTCTTATCAGTGCCAACTTCAAGAAATTGAGAATCCTGAAGAAGCAGTAAGGCAACATTTTGTTTTGCTTGGTGGATGTGAATGATTGCATTCAACTTAGAATCCTCCTTCCATCCACTGAATACAGAAACAGGAGTTGCCAGAGTCATCACCAGTCATAGGTTTTTCCCTTCAAAGTTGACAGTAAGTACAAGGCATTTCAAGAAGCTGAGAAATTCAGAAGCAAAACTGAAAGAGTTGGGCTCTCTTTTGGTGGTGATCATTAATCGGAACTGGGATTAGAGCTCTGTGATTTAATCTGCAGTGAATTCATAAGATTGCAATTATGATTTAGAGGTGGAATCTTAACCAAAATAACATGATCTGAGGTTGGAAACAACCTTTCTTCTGTCTTTCCCAATTAAATTTATGTGCTGCAAATCTGTGTAGCTATTACAATAATAGACCAGAAATGCAGAGGTGTGAAATTCTAATAGAGGCTTGGGTAAGATTTTCAGCAGCTGCTAAGAACTGCTTTTGGTACTGTTCAGATTAGACTGCAAAAAGAAAATGCATTCGAAAAATAGCCACATTTAAAATTGATGCTACAGGTAATCCTCAACATGACTACAATTGAGCCAATAATTTTTGATGCTAAGTGAGACAACTGTTAAGTGAATTTTGCTCTATATTATTATGACCTTTCTTGCCCTGGTTGTTAAAAGAATCACTACAGTTGTTAAGTTAGTAACATGATTGTTAAATGAACTTTGCTTGTCTGAAGGTCCCAAAAGATGATCACATGACCCTGGGACTCTGCAACCATCATAACCGTCAATTGCCAAGCATCTGAATTTTGATAATGACTGTAGAGATGCTGCAATGGTCGTTAACACTGAAAAACTGTCATAAGTCTTTTTTCAGTGCCATTGTAACTTTGAACAACCTCTAAATGAAGTGTTTCACATCAAGAACTACCTGTAATTAATATTGCTAGTTCCTAATGTCCCTGCCCCTCAAATTAGAGGCAAATACTTGGAAGTTCTGATAGTGGAGCTTTGGGTGGGGCATCATGGTAACAATGTTGGATCAACAATGTTGGATCAAAGAGGGACCTGTCTGAATGTGGCAGTTCAGGAATTGAGCCTATTTGGACCCAGAGCAGAGCGAAAAGCCATCCAAGCCAAGGAGAAGGCCTCATTCATTGCACAATTCAAGTTATTATTTTGGTCAATCTGCAAACAGCCCATAATTTGCACCCTGAGGCCAACTTTTTCATTGAAAAGGCTGCCCTTGTTGTCCATGAACAGAGAAGAGGGGCCACACCAGGCTGGCAGAATCTGATGGGAGAAGAGTGGAATTAGGGCAGAATCTAGTAAATAATAACAGCCCAATATGTCTGGATAGTTTTCAGACATCAGTATCTTATCATAGGTGGTCTCAACATTATTACAATTGTTTAACCATACTGGCTGGTTAGCATCCAAAAATGTTTAGAATTCATCCCCAGCAACTTTTTTAAAAAAGCAAAGCATGCCTTTGTTGTATTTGTGGTATGGAGTCCGCATCGTGCCATGTTACTAATGAATGTAAGTAAGAAATGAGCATGCATGAAGCAGTAAATCAGGTAAATCAGCTCTCCAAATCAGGTTATTTATACAGATTTTTTTTGCGTATAATTAGAGAACTTCTTTGTGCAACTGCCTAGACTAGCCTGCATGTGTAATATTTTCATTATTTTATTAAATTATAAAGTCCCAACTCTTCAAAAGCTTCAATGATATAAAATACCATTTAAAAATCTTAACCCTGAAGGGGGGGGGGAAACAAATTTAAAACAACAACAACAATGAAGCGCAAATAAGACACAATACACATTCTAATCCAAGGTCTGAGGAAAAACATGATTTTCAGAAACATGGCCAGGGGAGGGCCAGACATAACTTGGGGCAGGGGGGGATTTTGTTCTAAGGGAATGTCCCATGAGAAAGAAAGCATGCTTCCTAGGTCCAATTGGGGGGTACACCTTAATGAATAGAATCTGGAGCATTCCAACTCTGCCTGAACTTACACTCTAAACAGAAGTCCCTAAAGCCTGATGGTCCTTTAGATTTCCATTCAGACAAGAGTTGTGCAGATAATGTTTGGGTCACTTGCTCCATTCTAGCCTCTTTCAAATGTGTTGGATCATATCTCTCAGAATTCCCTACCTGTGTTTTGGATGAGAAATCTGAAAGCTATAGTGAAACTGCAGATATGGGTTTGGTGGTAGCAGGGCTAGTTGCCTTGACTAGCTAATTGTTAGTTGCACCAGTGCCCTGTCTGTACAGCATGCTACTGTACATTAGTGATTGTATGATATGTGAATCAACAGAAAGAGCTATGTATGAACACCTTTGTAGAAGTTCCTATTAAGTAAGCTGGATGCAGAAATGGTCAAGCACCTTTTTTTCCCTGCCAGAGGACAAGATAAAATCACCACAGAGAGCTCACTTTCCTTATATAAAACAAGTAGACTGACAACTGAATATTGACTATTGACAATGAGCCTTTCAGTTTTGACTCCTGGCAACTGCCTGGACTAATCCCTGCAGCTTTCTTAGCAAGGTTTTTTTGGAAGTGGTTTGCCATTGTCTGTGTTATAGAACTGAGAGACAATAACTTTTCAGAGGTCTCTCAACTGGTTTTGTGCCTAAGACAGAACTGGAACTCATGGTCTCCCAGTTTCTAGCTTGATGCCTTAAGCACTACCCCAAACTGGTTTTTGCCTAGAACATATGGAACAACTCAAATGATACATCTAGCCAGCTTGATTCCCCAGGAATCATCTCACCTTGTTGGCAGAGTTGGCCTATAATTCCATCTGTAGCATTCATCTTCTGCTATTCAAAGGATTAGCAAAACTTTCTGAACACTGAGAAGAATTGCAGCAGAGGAACAAATTGTCGTGGGAAATAGCAAAACCTCTGCTTTAATATTTGTAAACATATCTGGGAGGGGTGTGTTTGGTGGAAGAAGTAGGCAGAGGTAGTGAAGAGGACTGGCTCACCTTTCCTGGTACTGGTGCAAGCAAGAGGTGGCATCTGGGCGAAGCTGCTTTCCTTGAGCATTTTCTCTGGTGGGTGATGTAGTAAAAGCAGCCTGATGAGTCCAGTCTTTTTTCCCAATGTTAATCCCTGAAATGAAACTGGTTAGAAAGAAGAGGAAGGCAGGGAAGCAGCTCCAGGCTACGTTTGCCCTGTTTTCCCAGCTTCTACTTACGAGATGCTAAGTCATAGTTTGAGCTTGCTGGCTGAAGATTTGGTGGCAAGACTGAGCCAGAAAGTGGAAGGAGTTGCAACTGCTGACTACTATCCACATGGGTGTTCTGAGGAGTAAAAAAATGTGTGGAATAAAAACTGAATATTGGAATGGCAAGCCCCAAATCCTGAAGCGCTTCTATTTTCCGATGGCAAACCAGTGCCTAACCAACTGGCAGTCAGAGCCCCAACACATCTGGATTTGTAAAGGATGTCCAATGAACATAAGGCAGAACTGTCCTGAACCTTTCTCCTTATATCCAGGACACATGCTCAGCACTCATTTTTAAACCATGTCCTTTACTGCTGGATCCAGACAGCTCTTATAATTTTCAACATTTCACAAGGCATATATCTGCCACTTGATGTCCCCAAAAGTATAGAATTGGTTCACATGTCACTCTAAAGGCTTTGAGCATATAGGTAACCCATTAGTTTTCACAGTTCAGTGAATTGTGCAGAAAAATTTGTGCTAATGAGCTAAAAGTGCAAAGATGTAGAAATACAAAGTTATATTTTGATCCTTTATTATCTGGTAAGCTAACATTCTGTATATATTTATGTTCAGTGTGTTAACAACTGGTGCTTTTACATTCATATCTATGTTATTTATTAGAAAACAAATATTGCCAAAACAGGTAGTATTAAAAATATTTTTGATTAATTACATGCATACCCAAGGTCAAACTACTATCTCTGGAGAATCAGAATTCAAATCTAGATGTTTAGAGAGCCAGTTTGGTATAGCGATTAAAGCATCAGGCTAAAAATTGTTCTGCCTTAGGCACAAAACCAGCTGGATGGTCTTAGTTGTGGGATTCAAATAATTTAACAACCGGTTCTCTGCCCTAATGACTGGCTGGGTAGCTGTGGCTGGGAGGTCATGTGATTGGGTGAGTGTGGCTGGGTGGACATGACACAGGACTTGTGTGATGCTAAAGCAGGACTTCCCTGAGACCCTCCTTCACTCTCATTATGCAGGGAATCCTCCACTTACAAATGTAATATGGTAGAGCCTGCCGATTACATTTGTAACCTGAGTATTCATTTGATTGGATCATGTTAAATGAACATGATCACTCCCTGCTTTCCCCAATGCATTTGTTAATTGAATGCACAAGTCATTAAATGCACGAGGTATCTCAGGCTGGGAAAGAGCATGTGGGGCCTAGTGCTGGAGCAGGCCATCCAATCCACTGAGATACCTCATGCTCCCCTGGGGGTCCCCCCATCCCACCCCTCTGGGTCTCCACAGATGCTTTGCTAGCATCACAGATTCCACATACTCCTCCCCACCCCATTTCCCATGGATTGCTTACTTTTTGAAGATCTCCAGAGGTCCAGAAAAGGCTGACCCACTGGCAGAGAAGCCAAAGTGTTTTATTCAGCAGATGGCAAAGCTGTAAGAACGTGAAATCTAAGAAAAACATTTTCACCAGCTTCTGAGTAAAAGACTTTCGCTTCGGACCAGCAGGCTTCCTGCTTTAGGATAGCTTCAGGATTGAGTAGCAACAGTAGCCAATCAACGAGAAGCTCCCTTCCTTCATCTCACTGGGCTGAACTGCAAGCCCCTTGTTGCACACCCCAATCCCTGAAGCTGTTCATTCAAACTAAACAGTCAGGAGCAAGCAGGAGGCTGCTCCTAGCTGGCCGAACTAAACTTGCAGGCCCTCATGGCAGAGAAGCCGGTCTTTTATTCAGATGGGGAAAGCTGTTTTCCTTACATCTCACTTCTTACAGCTTCACGAGCTTCTGAATAAAAGACTTTGGCTTCTCTGCCATGTGGCTCAGCCTCTTCTGCAGCTCTTCTAAAAGTGAGTACAGTAAAGCCATTGGAGATGTGATGGGGAGGAATAAGTGGCCCCGTGGAGGCTCCATTTTGGCCTGTAGCAGGCCGGGGGAGGCCTCCAGAGGCCTGAATGGGGCAAGGCTTCAGCTGATTCATCAAACTGACCAGTTAACAACTGATTCTGTTTCAGTCCGAAACAGCTGAATCCCACCACTGGATGGTCTCTTTCTCTAAGAAACAGGCAAGGGTAAACCACTTCCACAAAAACCTTGTCTGAAAGCAAACAACATAAATGGATGGATTTCTCAGGAAGCCTCATCAGTTAGATGACAGGCCCACCTTCACTGTCACATACAATGACTTACTGGTTGCTTATATGATGCAGCCCGTATCACCACAGATGGCCGATTCTGGTTAGTTATTCTCAGGCTAGGCTGAAATACTATCTTGGAATTTTGCGAACAGGGTGCCTTGGGACCAGGCATTGAGAATTGGTAATATCTGGAATAAAATTTAATCAAATTAACATCTACTTCAACCATCTTTTTTCTATATGGTCAAGACCCAAGTTTTAAAAGTGCCTGGAAAAAAAAAGCAATGTCAGGAAATGCTGTGGACTCTTCCTCTCTCTGTTCTTGACATAAAAATTTAAAAATACACCAAATGCTATTCTAGCAGAGAAACAAGAGAAGGGCAAATGTATTTCCATTTTTCTAAAAATAATATACATATACTTTCAACATGTGTCACAACCTCTCAATTCCATTATTATTATTCCCAAGGAAGTCTTACGGTATTACCTGAAATATTTTGCAAAAACAGAGGGTAGTTCCATTGTAGTCCACTATCTCTATACAATCTAGTATCTACATACAATCTAAAACTCTCCTCAGACTGTAGTGTTTCCTATTGCCTTAAAAAAGGAATACTGTACTGTACAACTTACTCATGTAATATGCCCAAAGTCACTTGACAGTGAGAGAGTGGCACATAAAAGTACAGTCCAATATTACTTTTCCGGAAAGGGGGTGAGCCAAAGAAGCTGTGGCTCTTTTCAGCATAGCCTTCTGGGAGTTGTAGGCAGTTTGCTGTATCGCGTCTTCTATAAAGGAAATGGCAGCTTAGCCTAATATAGGAGACTGTGAGGCATGCTGGAAGTTGTAGTTTTATCCTAGTGTGTATGTGCGTTGTTCAGGAGTCTCGATCTTTCGAAAATAATTAACTGTAGAATAATTATTTTCCCTATTTTAAACCAGCTGTGCAATATAAATTTCAGCCAAATTTGCAGTTTCTTAGGCAACCATTCTACTTGTTTTTGCAATTATCAAACCTCAAAAACCCCAAAATAGTTGAAATCCTAATTTATTACAAGAAAAAAAAAACCTTGACATAGAATTTGATGCTACCTCATTGAGGTTTCCAAATTAAGACTGATTTGAAAGTCTTGTTAAATTAGCCTTTTAAACTGCATCATAAACTATTGTTTTTCATTTTTAAAAAAAATATGATTCATTTTTTTGCCATCCAAAGTTCCTTCTGATAGATCCATACCCATATAATTTTGTTTAATAAATAAAACAAACTAGTTGTCTTATTTCTTTATACTTTGTCTACAACATAAAATACTCAAGAGACTCTTAAAACATACCATAGTCTTTACTGATGGCCAAATGTAGCTATAAAGTCCGTCCTATGGGAGTCTTGCTACTGTTATTAATATGATTTTGAAATGTGCTACGCTTCTTTTTTTTTTAAGAATTCTGCAATCTGTATTTCATTACTAGGATTATAGATCTGTATAAAGAATATACTGTGCTGCAACAGAAAAACAGAGTTCCTAGTAAATAACATTAATAAATAGAAAGCTTGGCAAGTAAAATATCCATGTACACATGTTTTTAAACATTCATGTGTATTCATTGAGAAGCTTGCTCCACTTTGATTTTATAAATGAGTGTGTATATCTGCTTAGAACATACGTTTGTGCACATTTTCCCCAATCTCGCCTATTTTTTACAGAAAAAATATTTTTTTCTCAGTGATCCAAACATGCATTAACCACATGGAATTGATGGTCAGTGGCATATGAATGTGTTTTGCCTTGGCAGGTGATAAAATAGAGCTAAAAATGATCACAGTGCAACCTTCATTTTTAACATATAGTGAAATTCTTTTGAAATAATAAATATCAATCATTAAAATAAAATAAATAAAATAAAGATATTTGGAAATACAAATTGTTCACAGGCATACCTCCTGAATGTGTATCTGCAGAATTTCTGAATGAAATAGATTTTTTTAAAAAAATTACACCTTAATAGATACAGTTTCCAAAAATACATGAAATTTATTGGTAGGAAACAAATCTTTTTGAAAAATGAATGTTCTTGAAAAAGAAATTATCATGGGAAAAATAACTCTCCCTCAATAATCAGATCTGCCATAGTGGGTTTATATAAATATAAATAGGGAAGGAGGAAAAATAACTTCAAAATAATAAAGAAGTATTCATGGATAAAATCTATTCATACATCACTAAGAGTCATCACTGACTTGATGCTCATAATCAATCAAATCTAGAAGTATCAGGTCATACTAAATACATTATACTATGGTCCTGTCCTATATGTAGTTCCATACGCCTCAAGCAGAAATGTAGGCTACAACATGTATATTCATCTCACAAGGTTTACCATTATTATCAGTCTCAAAACAATCACTGAAATTACAGAAAAGCCTTTGTTAGAAATGTCACTATAACTTAGGAACTATAGTAGATCCTATAACTGATTCAGCAACAAAAATTTATTTCAAGAAGTGAATATTTGCTTGGCAGGTTACGATTTGGAATTTATGTAGTCATGACTTTCATACTTTCTTAGGACTATATGAAAAAAAGTAGCATATTAGTTCATAGTGGAAAGTATTGCACACTGGAAACTAAAGGGAGTCATCTAGATGTAAATCTATCCCCTCCTATAATCCCAAACTTTAATATAATATTTCTGTTCCTGGCCTATAACTTCATCCTAAGTAATACTTATTTGCCTCCCAAAATTTTAAAGTCATCTTGTTTCTTATCAGCATTCTTTGCAAACCCAGACCCTATGCTTATTTTGTAGAAATGAGAAGAAAATGCTTTCACACCATGGGTTGCAAATCACTGATCCACATTCCCCGAAAATGTATGTCACAAGCGGCTAGTACCATATATATAAACTTTCCTATACGTCAACCACTTTCCATGTCGAACCATTTCTATGGGGTTAAAAATTCCCCTCTTGGCAAATGGATGAGCCAGAAATGCTTAACGTAAACCATGTGTTCTCAAGTTCACCTAACATGGAACAGGGTCTGCAGTTTCTACAGATTAGAATTATCTATAAACATTGTTCAGTTTATTTACTAGATTGTGTATGCATCTCAGTCAAAGGAATTCTGAGCAACTTACATTTCCCTCTCACAGTAAAAAGGCTAAAACACCAAAATAAACAACAATTCAGTTATAATTGCAATTACAGAAACATTGATACCTGAAAAACAAAACAAAAGCCTGTTATTTATAGGAGTTCCACTTCTTGACTTCTCTTTTTAAAAGACACATTTGAATCGGTGTTATAAAATTAATAGGCTGGAAGTTATCTGCTAAATGTTGAATGTTGCTACAAAAAGAGCCAAAGAGAAACCTGGACTTTGTGAGAATGATAATCCTTAAATGAATTTTCCCCTCTAATTTTCTTGGACAAGTGGCAGCAGAAAGCCTTGGAAGGCCATGAAAATCCATTTTAACCACTTGTTTTCAAACTCTTTAATTCCAAAGGTGTAAAAATATCCCCATTAAAAAGATATATGCGTGATGTCCATGTTAATTATTATATAATAGAATTAGACAACCCTTCCAAGCTGACATTAAATAATAAATTGAAATTCTGTGGGAAACAATTTTGTACATGAGATTTCAATAAAACAACACACCACACACACACACACACACACACACACACACACACAGCACACAACACACATATATATATATATATATATATATATACGAACACATTATATTATATATATATTTTCTGTTCAGCTACCTCGGGTATTATCCCACGTCATTGTAGTGCTTTAAAGTTGTTAGCAACGTTTCCAGCAACTTTAAAAGCACTACAATGACATGGATAATACCCGAACGGAAGCTGAACAGCACACATGTAAGTACCCGCGAAAGCTTAAAAAACAAAAAAAAAAATATATATATATATATATATATATATATATATAAATTTTGGGAAAGTTCTGTTCATGGGAATTGACCAACTCATTTTGCATTGTTTATATCGTATGCAATGCTGTTACCTATAAGTCCAAACATGATCCAGAAATTACAACTCACTGACCATTAAATTTATAGATTAAGCCCAGGTTGGATTACTTTGCATAAATGCATATATCTAAAATTTTACATAAACTGTAAATATTACATAGTGATTTTAACAGCTGTTGCATATAACCACAAAAAAAAAAAACCAAGCAACACTTTGATCCACCTATACCTCATCTGCAATTTTCACATCTGTAAAACAGGGAAATACAGAATCTGAAACTCACCGGGAAAAAAATAGAGTGGAAACATATTAAGCAGCAGAACAAAGGAAAAGACAAAAGTTAAACTCCTGTCTCTCATCTACATTTCTCCTCAAAAATTGTCCGAATTTTTATGTAATATGTGATACTGCTTTCAACCTCTCAGTTATAGTTGTAAAACTATAAAATCTATTATCACGGTATTGATCTCCAAAAGTTTAGAGAATCCTGCAAATATTACTTAATTACAAAATAGATCCTGAACTGATTTAGTATATGAGTTCTGGAAACCCATTTATGATTTGTGATCCATATGGTTACTAAATTATCCCATATAATTTAAATTAAGTCGAATTTATTTATTATATAAATTATATATAAATTATGACTGATATTGACATTATGCCCATCGCATAATTGCTCCATGTTCATGAAGTGAAAGTTTTCTTGTATCCACAACTGACAGATGAACCAAAAGTCAAAACATGAGATTGGAAGATGTTTTTTATTTTCTTTCTTGCAAACCGTTTATATATCCTAGTTTTACCTTTTCAGATTGCAATGGTTTAGAGATATAACATCTTGGATAACTGGTCCTCCATCATTTTCTGTGAAACTTTTAATATTTTTAATGCAAATAAGTAAGACACTTTTACCGTTTCAAAAAAAATGTTTTCTACATGTATTATATTTAATTTTATCTGTATTGGCACATATATTTGAACAAGAATGTTGGCTTACCATTAACTGCTTTAAATAATACATAAACAGAAAAGCATATTTAGATTTCATGGCAAGTAAAAATTCAGAATTTAAACATTCATAGAGAGTGAATTGTTTCAGTGATAATTCAGATTTACAGATACACTTCAAAGTGCTACTTGCATATTTTGAGTTTTTCATCATGGAACTTTCTCTGGTATTTTCAGTGGAAGGACAAATACTGCATTATCTTTCTTTTATATAAGAGATGCCTCCATATCTGTTACTGTTGTGAAGACTATTTTATGAGAATCCACAAAAATATATGCTTTCCATTTTTTTCAGTCATTGGTTTCACCACTGTCCAGCCAGAGTCTTTTATGAAACAAACAAGCCCAACATAAAAGTACAAGCCATTATGTTTATGTCCAGCATCTAATCTTTAGGTATCCTGCCTCCAAATACAAAAATTCCACATAGCCAAACTAACAGGTTTTAATAACTTGATCCGATTATTTTAAGTAGCTGTTTGAATTAATCACTTCATCATGTATTACATTGACAGTGGTTTTTTCCAAATTAAACCCACCCTGTTAGAATAAATTATTTCTTTTGTGACCCTAAACCTATAGACAAGCAGTTTAATTGGAGGAGCCCATGCCCCTATGACACAACCAAAAAAGAATAGTTATGTATGTTTTAGAAATCTGGTAGCATGTTTTCTATCAACAAATTTAATAAACTGCATAAGTTTTTGTGAACTGGAAATTCTTCATTCTTTAAAATCGCTACAACTTTAAAACAGCTATTATTCACATAGGAATGCCTGAGTCAAAATACAGTCTTTGTTAACATTGACTTTTAGAATACCACCCAGTACTTTTAGAATACCACCCAGCACATCTCAGTTAAAAAAAATGCATTTAAGAGGACATTTTTCATATATCGTATATCAAGGCATTGAGCTTATTCAGAAAATCTGAATATATTTTAAATAATAGAAATCCCCCCAATACATATTTCATACTACAATATTTAAGAAGCCAGGATTTAGACAATTATTATTACAAGTCAATTCCTTTGCAATGTTCATTGAGATCCTGTTGCAAAATACCATTTCAAGTTGGCATTGGTCAGAAGTGTCAACATTTATGTCATCTCAATTTGCACATCTAATTGGCATATACAAAATTGGGACACAATTTTGGGGCACAATATACAATCCTGAATTTTGGACCAAACACTGTATCAAATTTATATTGGTTTTTATAAAATCCATGGAATTGGGTAAAGCATGTTTTGTGAAAATCTAAATGTCCCCTCAAGTATTATGAGATAATATTTTGAATTGGACAGAATACAGTTGGTGATGTAGCTAATCCATTTTTTTAAAAAATAGTATAAAATCTTTGATAGTTTGATTTTTTCAGAGTAATTGGAAAACCAAGTGAACTTACCGCCTGGGGCTTTGCTTTTCAGATCAGATGAGGTCAGTGGATGGATATATAGTGAAGAATCCTCAAAAACAAAACAGTATTTATATTGTGAGGGAGCCACCTGCCAAAGCCACAGGAGTTGTCACAGCCCAATCTGCTTACCAGGGGTATTTCTTTTTCTGCTTTTTCTGACTATACTATATGGAAAATGTGAAAAATTTAATCTTTTTTCTTTGTTTTATCAACCTACCCTTTTACGCATAGTGACTTAATTTTTTCTTTCCTCTTTTGAGACATAAAAACATGTCATAGTATATCAGACTGACTTTTATGTTAAACCACATGAAGTATATTTCATGTATATTCATGCCATCTATGCACTTGTATCTACACATGTGATAAATCCCAAAAGACAATATCAAAAAAGAATAATTATAAAAAGGGCAAATTAGTGTGCTTGTTGTTTAATGATATTCCTATAGAAATTTCCAAATATATTTCAAATTCTTTCATATTTTTCTAGTATTTCTTAGGTATGTATTTCTAACACTTATCTGCATGCATTAATCAGTGAAAGCTGTTTCCATTTCTTTTGCAGTTCTGATCAACTGAAAGCAGAGGAAGCATTTTAACAGCACAATCTTACTACTTTTTTAAAAAAAGTCCTACTGACTTTGGTGAATTAATTTTCTCCTATGTGGATTACAACCATGGACCGCACAGAAAAAATTTCCATTAAGTTCTATGAAGTTTACTCCCTAATTAATCGGTATAAAGCCCAACTTACCTCACAGGGATGTTGTGGAGAAGTATTAATGTGTTTGCTCCCTTGAGTTGTAAATGAAAAAAAAAAGGCAGGATAATTAAAAAAAAAACCTGCCCTACAATATTTGACAAGCTGTTCAAAGTGAAACTCTTGTGTAGTGAATACCAATCAGTCCATGCAGGGTTAATGTTCAATTGTTTATATGCAGCACATTATATCCATGAAACATCCATCTTAGAAACATCTCCATCTTAGTATTTTAGTTCTAGAGAATTTTAGTTTTGGTAGCATGTCTAACAAATAAAAATAGTCCCTTATTGAAAGCCAAAATTGAAATATGTATTAACTTTGTTTTTGCATTTATTCAGAAGAAAAACAATTAAGAATAGAACGATTACACCTATAAAAATAAGGGTAAAATAAATGTCAGGATCTTTTTTCCACATAGCTTTATATAGTTATTGGTATCCCTTTCTTAAATTAGTACTTGAATGGGAAATCACCTTTTACACAACATAATTAAAATTAAATATGTTTATTTTTTAAAGTATTTATGCAGGTGTTCTCAGGCAGATCTCACAATGAGAAAATCTATTTTTTTCAGTAGTAAAAAAATCAGTAGTATATTAGTTTTCCTGTTTTTGCTTAAATTCTGAGATGGCAATTCAGAATTTATAAGCACAACCTTGAGTCAAAATTCAGATCCTGAAATCACCATGGGTGCATTCCTATAGTTTTCTTGTCAGCAATATGGAATTAATTTATTATTGTGTTCCTTGGATTTCCCAGTTTTCCCTGGGGGGGGGGTGTCTCCCATTTGAATCTAAATTTAAGGAAAGGAGATGCCAATAAATACTAAGATATATGGAGTTTTCTTTCATCAAAACAAAATTTGTGTCTTTTTAATGCACTTTTTTCAATGTTTTGTTTATTTTTGTTTTTGTGCAAAAAATCCCTTTTTTGACTTTTTGAATAAAAATATAACATTGATAACAAAAAGAGAACAAGAGTCTCCAGCCTTCCCTGAACAGCCTTAGCAGTTAGAAATGTATTATTTAAATAGTTTTATATGGTGGTCATTGGTCAATTTCACAAAGCCAACTCTAGACAGCCAAGAAGGATTTTTAAAAATACAATATAAACATAATCTTACAGGAACCTTGAGGTTCTTTCAGAAAATAGGTTTCTTTTACGTAACTTTTTCTCCCTCCCACATTTAGTTGCTTGTTGAACTGAATACACAATCACACAATTTGCACCTGTAGTATAATAATTATTTAAAAAATCATAGTTTTTCTAAAATATATTGCTTGTTGTAGACACATACACAATTATTTTATACAGTTTATCACACTTGATCAGAAACTCATACATACAATGTCTAGATATCTATCAAAGTTCTGAAATTAGCCGCATTGAACGGAAAGAAAACCTAAAACACTTCGTCCTGGAAAGTAAGTTTTGTTTCATATTCACGGATACCAACTCTTTGCCCCTGTTTTGGACTACCCCGAACGTCAGCTCCAGGCAAATGCAAAATATCTCAGAGACCAAAATGACTGACTCATCATCACTCTAGAATTTTCCTTTATCCAACCCAGCATTATACTGTTTCAGTCATAAAGATCCAAATGCAGATATTTCAGATGTTATCAATGTATTCAGTTTTTCATGTAAAGAGCAAGTCATACAATGTAGAGAACCCAGATAAGAAACAAAGAGAAGGAAGAAATCGGACCTTAATAATGCTCCCAGTTTATTTCATTACTTAATTTAGAAGAGACTGGCTTCATATTTAGGCCATGCATGAGAATTGCCTTAGGATATGGTAGTTGATATAGTACCTAGATGGTGAATAGCAGCAGCAGTCTCATTAAGTCCATTTCTGTTCTGGGGGACAGAACCTCCAGAAGCCTACCCCACTGCCTTCATGTTGCATGAAGGATTCAATTCCTCTATAATCATTCAACTGTTAGTCTTGCCAGCTTGTATACACAGGATGAAGAAGTGGGTCCATCTTATTTTTCTTTTCAGGTTGCAAACTTTCATAAGCCATCCTTCTTTAATTATTCTGGCTCTGTTTTCGTTTTCAAGTGCCTCACAAGCAAAGATCAAAGCCTTTACTGGTCTTCAGCTATATAGTATTTTGGGTGTGTGTGTGTGTGTGTGTGTGTGTGTGTGTGTGTGTGTGANTGTGTGTGTGTGTGTGTGTGTGTGTGTGTGTGAAGGAGAGCTGTTGTTATCCTGCCATGTTGTTTATCTGATTGTTTTCCCCATAGGTATTCACCTACAGGTATTCACTTATAATCCACGCATGTTTTATATTCAGAGGAGGACCCATTTTTCTTCTAGTAGAGTGAGACTTCAGAAGCCTCATATAGTGATGAAGAAGGTAGAAATTTTCGAGAAGGCAGGGGAATTAAAGAATCTGAGTTTCAGTCATATTAATCCTACAAAGTAAAAATCACAGAAAAATACAGGATGACATCATAAGATACCAGTTTAGAAGAAAAATGAATTGTTCTTTACAACTAACTTTGGAAATGTAGTCATGCCATCATACTCTGCTTCTTTTCATAGAATCTGGTGAGGTTTCAGAATGTAATCTTCCACTTATAATTATCCAATATTTTCTTACTGTTTGTTCTATAATTTCTCTTCTTCAGTTTTTTTTTTAATGAATGGGCATTGAACTCGTATGCTGGAAGGCTCCAAAAGTGTTCCTCACACCTATCCGCCAGCATTCTCTCTCTCTCTCTCTCTCACACACACACACACACACACAGAGTGAATTCTGGATCATTGTGAATGAGTTATATGTAGTTTTCCACTGCGTAATCACTCCTTCTGTCTGGGGAATTCTGAGAGTTGAAGTCTGCACATCTTAAAATTGTTAAATTTTAGAAATACCAATTTAATGTAACATATAAATTGGAAATATCTTGCTAGGCAGTCAAATATTTTTTAAATAATCTTGGTTCTTGGTTTCAACTCAAATATTATAGGAGTGCAAGCCAGAAGTCTACCTTCATGAATCTAACTGAATCAGGCTTGTGGGAACTAAGTTACCAAGGAAGCATGGGGTGTCCTCAGAATGCCCCTTCATTTGATTGTTTGTAGTCCTTCACCTGCCACAATCAGCCAAGATTGATGGTAAAATTTCAGGGCAATGTAAGACAGAAAATTGACAAAAGCCCAAATCCCTAGTTTAAATTCCAAAAATGGACTAACATTGTTTTAAAAACAAATGGTGGGATATAATTTCTTACCATTTTGTGGCAGAAAACAGACATGATGTAAACCCTCAATAAACCTAAATATCAGGCATCCATATCTGGACTGCAAAATTCCAGAAGACCCTTACAAATTAGCAAAGATGTACACTAAACTGTGTTCTATTGAGCGACCATACAAATTTCTGAATCCCAGATATGGTAGTTCTGACCACAGTTTTTAAAGAATATAGTATTTTTTGAAATTGATGCAGAACCCAGGGAACAAACATACAATTCTGCCCTGCTCACATGAGCTACCCATGTCATTTTTCATCTTGCCCACTTGGCCTATTATAAAATGTGTTGCCCAGCCCTAAATAAACTATGAAAGTAACTCCTCTGGTTTGTTGAGTTCATTGACACTGAGTGAGGTGTGCAAACATAGCTATGCATACTCAAAATGTATTAGCCTAAGACATTTTGCTTCCTGAAATAACACCACTCCCTTCCCAGACAACTTATATCAGATAGTCAAATTATTTTGGCTGGCACCTGAGGCAGAAAATCCTGCAAGTTTTAGCCCTCCCTTCGAATAATAAAAATATAGAGAAAACAAATTGCCAATCCCTGACACCCAAATTAGGCAGCCAGTAATTCTTGCTTTAGTCTAATTCAAGATGTGACCTTTGGAAAAATGCAGTCAACACCAAGGAATATACTGGTGTGATTGATTCCTCAATTTGAAATATGAGCTAAATATTAGCTCTCTTATACTAATGATAAAGGGTAACATGAATGGTCCATATATAATTCTGACTTCAGTGAAACATCTTTCACTGAAATAATAGTAATTTTTCCACAAAAAACAATCTTAAGTGAATGTAGTTATGATCAGAAAAGTACCAATAAAGGAGAATATTTGCACAGAATATTTACATCATCAGAGCATGGATGATGTTACCTAATTTGGGTAATGAAATGTCTGCAAGAAAACAACCAAGTTCAGAGAGCACCAAAAATCAGAAAAGTAAAATGAGAAAGAGGAGTTTAACTTTCTCTTCAGACTTGAGGGACTTTCAGCTCAGTCTTTCTGAAAATACCATGTGCTTTTGTAATTATAATTATACATCAAGAAAGTGACAAAGTAAATAGTGATTTTCAGCAGAAAAAAATGAGACACATACAAAAAAGGTCACCTCTTTCACTATTCGTTCACTCCTCTTCTAAAAAATAGCTTCATTTAAAAAAAAAGTTCATAGTTTGTTACACACAATTACCAAACATGTAATTTTTAGTTAATCTGTTATGGATTCTGAAAGATACAAATTCCCAACAAAATTTGAAAAAGGAAGTCATTTTAATAATTGAATTCACGTTATCTATCCTCCTACCTAGCTGTGAACTTTCTATTTTACAATATAATTATTATTTTTGATAATTTTTCTACTACTAGTAGCTCATTGTTTAATGGCATTGCGGTCTCAGAAAGGTTGCACCTGTTTCAGTTATGCAGTATTTATCTTGGTTTCCTGGCCTGAATATATTTCAAACATATTGCAGGTTCTTCTTAGTTTTTACCTGAAGTTGCATGGAAAATGGAATGAGGGAGAAGGGCAAATAAAAATATAGCTGTTTTTGTTGCTCTTAATCAATTGAGATCCCTTGTGAGATGCTCAGAAGAGCATAATCTAAGCAAATAGTCCATTATTTGTTTGTCTACACAGTTTAATATGTTTCTGATAACAGTCATATACATTGACAATAACTGACACAATTATTGCATGCACTCAGGCATTTTTATTTTCTCAGGGAAATCTGAAAGTAACACATTAATTCATGACTGATTGTGTGTGCAAATGGATAGGTATAAAAACCGTATCATCAAGTTGTGGTCTGTTGTACTTAGCTGTTAAGGATTTGTCCTTCCTAGTTTCTAATCCACTGCTTACATAAACACACAAAAATATATCCCCAAGAGCATTTTGAATATGCATTTTTTTAGGCTGTGTGTGTGTGTGTGTCGGTCTGAGAAAGTTGATTGTTAGGTATGGCCCTATCACACTTCAGACAACTTAAGAAGTGAACAATTAACAATTTCTTCCCACTACCATCATTTTTAAAATATCCAATTCATGTTTTAAGTAAGAAACACTCCAGTCTTTCCTACCTTCCTCACCTTAAGATATTTTGGTGGTCTCATCCTCTTGGGGCCGCTAGCAAGTATGCTGGTGACTTGATAGATGCTTATAGACATGGAACTTGCTCTGAACTAGCACACCTATGCCTATTTCTTTTTATTGATGTTGCTTCTTGCGTCATCCTCCAAAGTCCCTCCCCAGACATCTGGGGCACCCCCTCCTTAGAGGAAGGGGGGGATGCTGTTGTAAGGAGAGGGAAAGTCCTAGACTCCTCAGTTTTTCTTTTTCCATAGGGCAATTTCCAATCTGACATTGAAGATAAATAAATACAAATACCTGAGGTAAGCCACCCTCCCTCTATAAGCTTTCACTAACTCTTGTTTTCTTTCTTTTCCTATAACCCTGTCTGAGAAAGTGAAATTTGCCTGCCACTTGCACTACAGGAACTGACAGAGCAACTGGGCTGGTAGATCCTTTGGTATTTTAACTAAGAGACAGTACTCTCTACAGAATATGGACTCTACGTAAAGGGCTAAATTACAGTAAGAATGAATTATGGCTTTAAGATCACTTGGGTGGGTAATGGATTAATAGCTATCATACTAACCTTCACAACAAATCTTATGATAACAATGTTCTAATGGTATCATTTTTGTAGACTAGAGACAGTCAAGTTAGATGTCTGAGTCAATAAAATTCTTAAATTTGTAAATATTATTTTCTTGTAACAGATTAACATGAATATCCCTCTGGAATCTTGAGTTTCACTGAAAACACAACAAAAAAGGAAATTAATAGGAACAACATATTAGCATTCTAAGGCACAGTGAAATAATATTGAAGTAAATACAATGATTGGCATGCTAATGTGTGTCATGACATACAAAGCATGCATTACTTTCTAACCACTCCAGATGTGTAAGTTTTCAATTTCAATAATCTTCAGCCAGTGTGCAAATTATAAATAAAGCTGGTCAGCAGAAGAATAAATGCGACTGAAACTTTAGAGTTATCAACGATGTTTCCATTTCTTAAAAAGGTAAAATTAGTGTATAAGATATTATTCAACCCGAAGGTAAGCAAGACTAGAAGCAAACTGTTAGAGAAAGATGAAAGATTTATGCTAGATGAAGCAGGGTATGAGCAAAGCACCAAGCACCATCACACTGAACAAACATATTTTATGAGTCCTGTGACCTTCTAAACCTCATTAATGAACATCCTGTTATTAAATATTCTTCTAATGGGGTTTTTGAAATCTGGATGCAAGTGGGATCTTTTTTTATAGATAGGAACTACTTTATAATTGAGCATTACCCGTATTCATTAGGCTAAAACCCAGTGCTGCTTGGGTATAAATATAAACCCATCCTTTGCTAAAATGTTTCTCCTTTGAGTCAATTCAACTTTACAACATTAAAAAAAATGCATATAGTGCTTCATGGCCCCAGCTGACACAATCAAGACATTCCTATTCAAAACAAAGCAATGTTATCTGGTACTTAGAGATACAATGTGTAGCCATTATAATTTCTCTTACTTTATTTAGAATTTTCTTTTTAAAATTTGGTAAATATGTTATAAACACAAATATTACAATACGGTATGCTTAATATATGACCAAAGAAGAGTAATTCTCATTGAATATATATATGTATATAAGTTTCCTTGGCATGGTTTTTAGAAGTGACATGCCCTTGCCTCATGTCTAGGGCTGAGAGAGAGGGACTGACTCAAGTCACCCAACTGGCTTCAGGCTTAAGATTGCACGAGAACTCATGGTCTCTAGCCTGATGTTTTAATCACTACACTAAACTGGTTTTCTCTGTGTGATTAACTATGAAAAAAAGTTATTTCAGAAAAATATTTGCAGCAGTTTAAATACACAGAATTGCATCATTGTATTTTTTTTAAAAAACTAAGTTTGAATAATTACATTCCACAGGATCCAAATTAAATTTACAACCACAAACTTGGAAAAGAATTTCCACTTCACATAAATACTGTGTGTATTAAAAAGCACAGTATAACTTATAGTGTGGTAGCCCCCACCTGCAGTTCTCTCTGTTTATCTAGAAGTCTCACTCATCGAATTCACTGTGTTGGCTCTATCTTACTTAACAGTAAACTTGAATCTGCTCTGTTAGAAAGGAAAAAAAACACTGAATCCTTAAATCTAATAAAATTATCAGAAGTGCTATGCAAGAATGGGGAGTCAGCAACTTTTATCTGATATTTTCCAGTCTTGGCTTTTGATTTTCATTAACTGAAAATCAATATGTACCATCAAGTGATCTCTAAAAGTTAAATGTTCAGGTTTCCCAATGAAGCACTCATCAACACTTTAACTGGGTCTCTCCATTTTGCTACTGGCTTTCCTATTCCTCTCTTTTCTTTTATCTTTCTCGGCATCAAAGCCTTCTTCAGAGAACTAGGTCTTCCTATAATGTCCAAAATATGATAATTTGATGTTGGTAATGTGTGCTTCAAATGAGAATTCTGAGTTAGTTTGTTCAATGATCCATTTGCTTTCTCAGCTGTCTGTTAATCTGAGGAGTCCTCTCTGACAGTTCAAAAGTGTCAATACTCTTCTTATTCTGTTTCTTCCAACTTTCACTTCCATAAAGCTCACAGGGAAATACTATCGCCTGCATGATTCTGATTTCTGTAAACCCAGATAACATTTGAAAATCTCTTCCAAGGCTTGCTTTCTTTTCAAAAAAAGTTTTTTATTTTATATATACAATAATTCCATTCCATTTCAACTTTGTGCCAACTAGATATATATTTCGTGTGCTTACAATTATAATGAATACTTTTCTTAAAATAATCAATAATCACATTTTCTTATACATCTTCTTATACATCTTATACATTTTCTTATACATCTTATCTAACCAAGGCTTTCATCATGGCTAATTTACCAAGTGCTATTCTGCAGCATATTTTTTGACTGCTTGTTATAAGTTGTTGTTTATTGCTGATGGTTTCTTATTTATTTATTTATTTCTTAAATTTATTGGCTGCCCATCTTACAATAGGTTAACTCTGGGCAGCTTACAATATTATTGTTGATGGTTAATGTTGAAGCTATCTACCACTTCAATATCTTTATTGTCAAGTCTAAGAATAGTTATTGAATCAGTTATCATTAGTTTGGTATTCTTCATACATAATTTTAGTCCCATTTTGTCACTGTCTTCTTTGACTGTTTTAACTACAGCTTACAGATTTTTGCCTTTTTGGCCATCAACACAGGTTATTAATGTCCTTCTCTAGTTTTAAATCCCTATTCAATTCAGCTTCCCTTAATATATTCAGCATATAAGTAGGAAAAGCATACAGCCATATCTGTGCCAACATAGTGTCATCTATTTTACCAAATTCTATCTGTACTGTGGCTTCCTAACCTGTGTATATGTTTCCCCTGAAAACAAAAGATGTATTGGGATTCCCATTTTTCTGAGCACATTCCACATCATGATATAGTGCACAGAATTAAAGGTCTTTCTATGATAACACTGACTTATTTTTTGTATTGTTTTCCCCCTGAATTATCCAGCATTTATCAGGAATAATATTTCATGTTCCTCAGCCTTTCTTAAAGCCAGCTTGAACATCTGGCATCTCCTTTTCCATACAGAGCATCCTTTGCTGCACTGGATGATTTTATGCATTATTCTGCTCTCGTATGAAATTAAAAATATGATATGATAATTTCCACACTCTGTTGAGTCTCCTTTTATGGTATTGGAATATAGATCAATCTCTTCCAATCTTTTGACCACAGTATTATTTTCAATTTGGTTAGAATGTTTACTGATTTTTTTTTCCTGTTGCTTATCATATTTTTGTGGGTATTCTTATCAGTTTCTGAAGCCTTTTGACTTTGTAATGACTAGAGTACAGATTTAATTTCATCTTCTAAACTACAGTGCTAGAGATAATTGTAAAAAGGGAATGATCTTATGAGCTATCTTGGATGTTGACATCTCTACTGTACAGTATTTCAATATACTTCTTCCATCTTTGTTTGATCTTGTTTGAATTACTTACTATCCATCTTTTGGCTTACCAATTTGAGGTTGGAACCTCCTTTTGAATTTAGAGATCATTTTGAAGATTTTCCTTGTTTTTGCCTCTTCAGTGTCTATATAGATATTATCATATTACTTCTTGTTTCTTCTAACAATTCTCTGAAATTCTTTTTTGGTTTCCTTCCTGAGGACTTTGTCTTTCTTGGCTTTGGCTTCTCTTCTTACCAATTTCCATGATTTGTTCTGACATCCAGATTGTTTTCTTCAGTTTCATCTTTTGCAGTTTCTTCTCACATTTACCCTTAGCAGCTTCTTTAAGTTAATTTCACAATTCCTCGTTTGCTTACTAGTGAGGTTCAGGACTTCAAAGCAATTTCTACTATTCTCCTTGAAAATGAAGGGTACATGCTCAAGATGTTGTGGAAAAGAAGCAATTCTCTTATTCTTCTTCTCCTTTCTTCTTTCTTCTCCTCCAGCTTAATTTAGAACAGATAAGCAATTCATGACCTGTTCCACGGTCAGCACCAGATCATGTCTTTGATTGCTCCACTTCTTTTTAGCAATTAGATAGTCTATTTATTTTTTAGTGTATTCTATCCGCTGATGACCATATTAACAAATACATTAAACTCCCCTCCCTCCCAGATCTACATAGCCTCCCCTTGGATGGTATTTCAGAACCTGAAGACCCAGCTCTTTACTCAGATCTTTGGCAAGGGTGACTGAAGCTTCCTTCTGGGTATTGCAGGTTTGCTTTGGTTGTTATCTGGTTTATGTCATGTTCTGTTCTTTGGTTCTATTGTGGTATTATGATATTTTATTCCTCTTGTGTTGTTAACTGTGAAGCAGCCAGAGCCATTAGGAGTCATGTGGTTTAAAAATAAATTTAAAAATATGACTCATGAGATCACCAGGTTAACTTCTACACATTTTTCAAAATCTCCTCATCTTGGGCCTTTGGGAAATTTACTACTTTTTCAATTTGTGAATAAATACAAAATTATATATTTATATAAATATATTATTATAAGTGTGTATTAATCCTGTTTGTAATCCAACTGAACTAGCTTTCTCTGCTTGCTATAATAACTAGTTCGTACCTGTGTCTTTTTAAAATTAAAATTCTTTTAATAAAGCAATTTTATTTGGTTTTCTGAACTGTAATACTTTGCTTTGTTCTCTAAAGCCTCTAATGCTGATGCAATACATTGATGTTTCATTTAGTATTGAGGTTAGGAGGACATAATTTAAGAATACAATGGTAACTGACAAAGAGGATGTGCTAATTTTTGCACAATTGTTCATAATCTTTGGTTTGCTAAAGCAATAGTAATAAAATAATTGACGATTGTTCATTATTTTGAATTATAACTTTTTGTTATTTCATACTAGAACCGGAGATAATTGACATTCTTAAGATATTAGCAGCAAAGTAGAATTTGCTTCTGAAACTCTCAAGTTTCCTCAGGCTTTGATCAACGTGACATTTTCATTTTCTGATGATTGTGCCTGCCTAAACCTAGAGTTTTTCATTTGTTTTTTTTTAATCAAATAAAAAATAATCTCCACAAAGAACTCACACATTACTGATCAACTCATTTTGGTATCTCATTTTTAAATCAATAATTATAGCTGATTTACAATTAAAATAATTAAACATACATGGACAAATTCACTAGCAAAAGGAATAATTTTATGGATTAGATATTGGTTGACTTCACTGACACTGTAAACAAGATGTTAAGAAATTGAAAGAAAATTTGGTTTCAGAAATCTAGTACTTTAGCCCCAATCATATTAAGACATTTTATTAAGGAATAATAAAAATAGTAAATAATGAAAATAAGGAAAAAAATAAAAAAATCTTTATTATTTTTATTTTTTTAACTTTGTTAAAATTTCTTCAATAAAGTTATATAAAAATATTTTATTAAAAGGTATAAGCTTTTATCAACCCCAGCTTATTTTTTCAGATGCATGGAGGGAATAAAACTGAAGTACAGTTGAAATAAGGATAGAAAATTAAAGAGACAGAAAGACAGGGTCATTATACAGTTGCAGGATCACTTTACGAGCATTTTATTGAAAGCATTTTATGATATGTTAAAAAACTAATTCAGACCCTCAACTTTTTTTTTTTTCAAACTACTTTGAGATTTTTTTTTTCAAACTACTTTGAGATCTGTAATAATCTGATATTATTATTTTAGGGTTTTTTAAAATTCTGATATTATTTTAGGGTTTTTAAAAGTCCTGATATTAAATCAACAGATATAATTAATTATTTTGTAAAGTCTAGCCCATTTGCCCTACATACAATCCAGAAAGAATTAAAAAACTATGTTGATTTTTCCAAAGTTTAGTCAACATTTTCCATTTTTAATTTCAAATTTAATTTAATTTTCCAAATTTAATTAAACTATTTTCAAATTTAAGTAAACTAATTTCAAATTTAATCAAATTAAATTTGACTGTGTTGGTATGGGACACACATAGAAATATGGATCCCCAAGATTTCAATGGAATAATTAATGATCAATTGGATTATAAAACACAGAAATCAACAAAGAAAAATCGACAGACACTTCCAAAATCTTTCTTTCTGATGATAAAAGAAGCAAACCTAAAAGATACACGGAGAGAGAAAAATGTGGAAAATAAGCAATATACTTTTTATTCAAACAGACATGCATTATGGTCTAGAATAGATATGATGTGGATGTCAGCAGAATTACTTGCTAATATACGAGAAATTGAAATAGAAACAATCACATGGGCAGACCACAACCCAATGACAGTCATTTGGAAAGGACAAAAGAGGAGATCTAGATGGACTTTAAATAATGACTTTAAATAATGATGAAGTTAAAGAAAAAGATTTCCAACAGACGCATACGAGTAAAGAAATAGTTTGCTTTTTAACAAAAAAAAAAGAAGATACATCTTACAGAATCTTGTGAACATGATGAAGGCGTTACACAAGAGGCTTGATAATAGTAATAAAAAAGGAAAAGAAATATAGGAAAACAGAAAAGATTCAAATATTGAAGATGATATAAAGATTTGGAAAGAATACAGAAGTTCCTGCAAAAAAGATATTAAAATTTAAAATGGACATAGCTAAACTAAAATGGACTAATGGAAAAAGAGAATAAGCACAAAAAAATAAAAATGTAAACGAATTACTTTTGAAGACGCAACAAACCGGCAGATGGTGGCCTATCGAATTGAGAAAGAAAGAGAATCAGAGGATTAAGCCACTTAATAAATGAAGAGAGGATATGATTTGTCTATGGAAATGAGAAGAAAAATTATATAAGATTTCTCTGGAAAATTGTATTTCAAGAGAATATTCCAAAAAGAAAAGTTTAAGCAATATTTACAGAAGCAGATTACCCCAGATACCCACAAAGACATTGAAATAATGGTTCAGCAAGGGAACCATAACAATGATGGAATTAGCACAGAAAGCCTTAAAAAAACTAGAATGTTGAAAAAGACCAGTCACGATGGCATATTGCCAGTGGAATTTACAAGGACCTTTTCCAGGAAATACTGAATTCCAACTATTAGGAAGTCATGAAGAAGTTTATGTCAAAGAGAAGAATATCCAAATATGGTCAGAAGCATATATTACACTATATGCACCAAAGAAAGACACAGACCTGCAGCAAGTTTAAAAGTTTATAGACCCTATATCCCTATTAAACTCAGATTATAAAATTTTTGCTTCAGTTTGGCACGAAAGGACTGAAAAGATACTTAATAATTTTATTCACTGCTGACAAAATGGATTTCTTGCCAAGAGGACAAATCAAAAGGCAATTGAACATAATTCTGGAGTACTTTGAAATATGATGAGGCCCACCCTCGAAAATGCATATGGCCTTGTATGTTTTTTTAGCTGCTACATAGAAAGCGTCCTTTGACATGTGAAGCTGTAAATCAATGTATCTGCAATTGATACTGTGGCATTGGTAAAAATTATGTCAGCACTTGAAACAATATATCATAGAACAAATACTGCAAGAGTTATGATAAATGGAGAATTAACAATAGATCTAAGGATAATAGAAAAAGGTTTTCTTGGCAGGGTTAAAAAAGTGACAACCCATAAACACTCTAACTGTTACAGATGCAAGAATAAGAGAGAGGGTTTGCTTTGCCAACTAGGGAATTATATTAACCAGGCGACAAATTGATGTGGGTAAAGGAATGTATATACATTAATGGAACAGTAGCATTCATTGACTTTAGAAGGCTACGACTTGCTGTTGGGCATGCTGCTTTTCCTCGTTAGAAGTAGAAGTAGAATAGTTTATTGGCCAAGTGTGATTGGACACACAAGGAATTTGTCTTGGTGTAAATACTCTGCAGTATGCATAAAAGAAAAAGTACATTTTGTTAAGAATCAAGAATCATAACGTACAAACATCTTAATTAGTCATAGGGTACCAATCAACAAATCAAATATTACTCGGAACAAGCAGTATAGAAGTGGTGGTGAGAAGGATGCGTTAAGAAGATTAACAGTAATAGTAGTGTACACTTTGTAAATAATTGACAGTATTGAGGGATTATTTGTTTAAGCAGGAGTGATTGGCTTTCAGAAAAATTTTTTGTGTCTAGTTGTTGGTGTGCAGTGCTCTATAGCGCATTCTGAGAGAAGGATTTGAACAGTTTATGTCCCAGGATTGAGGGGTCTGTAAATTATTTCAAAGCCCTCTTTTGACCTCGTTGCAGTATACAGGTTCTCATATTGAAGGTAATGTGGGTATATTGTTTTTTCTGCAGTCCCTATTATTCTCTGAAGGTGCTGTCTCTCTCCTGTTGGTGCGACAACCAAGAGCAGCTATAGAGGTTCAGATGATAGACTCAATCACTCTCCTCTGCAGGAACTGGATCAGCAGTTCCTTGGGCAGTTTTGAGCTTTCTGAGTTGACCACAGAAAGAGCATTCTTTGTTGTGCTCCTTTGATGATTGTTTTTTGATGTTGTGGTCCATTTTGATGTCATGTGATATAGTTAGGAACCTAGAAATTTGAAGGTCACTCTACTGCTGACTACTGTGTTGTCTAGTATTGTAAGAGGTATAGGAGGGTTTTCTTCTAGTTACCACTATTTCTACAGTTTGTGAGTGTTGTTCAGTTCCAGATTGTATCTGGTTAACCATGAGGCAAAGTTGTATAACCTCCTGTCTGTATGCAGATTCAATCATGTCTCGATGAGACCAATCAATGTTATGTCATCAGCAAAACTATCAAGTATTTTAACATAATGGATCGTTTGAGATATCCATTGGTATATATTAGGGAGAGAGACGAGTAGAGATAGCCACAGCCTTTGCGGGGGGCTGTGCTGATTGTACAGTATCGGATGTGTGTATTCTGCCTAGTCTTGCACCTGCTGTTCCCTGTCTGTTAGAAGCTTATGATTCACTTTTCAAGTGTGTTTCAGGATACCGCTAGTTGGTTAATTTTACTTAGAAGAGTGTCTGAATGATGGTATTGAAGTGCTGATCTGAAAGTCTTACAAAGAGGACCTTTGCCGTAGGTATTTTGGAGATCCAAGTATTGTAGGATGTAATGCAGATGCCAATATTAACAGCATCATCTGGTCAATCTGATCTTGCTCTATGCAAACTGCATGGGATCTAACAGCGATGCATGATGGTTTTCATGGTGGACAGCACGAGCCTTTCAAAGATTTTCTAAAACTACCGATGTTAGAGCAATGCAGTTTGTCTGATGGAGGGCTTTTTGCACTGGGACCATGCGAGAATTTTGAACAGGAAGGAACACAGGCACATCTCCTACTGGTTAAGTAACTGAAACACAGGGTTATTTTCGGACATACATTGAGAGGCAATGTTTTTAATTTGAGAGTAAGATAAAAAGACAATCATTACTTTAAATATTTCATTTCATTGGATATCTACCATTGAAAGCTTTTTCTTATCCAATAATATATAAAAGAAACAAACTAGTTAGGTAGGTGAGATATTGAATGAAAAGGGTGAACTTAAATCTATGCATAGATTGGAAGAAAAGGTATAAAGATGAATTGGTTTTCATATTTGCAAATACAATTCTAGATTTGATAAAGATTTTAAAACAGAAGGTATCTATGAGTAAGTTTGACTGATTTAGATAAATTTTGGATGGTACTGACGGAAAAAGGTAATCAAAAAAATTTTTGGACATTTTATCTAGACATTTAAGATCTGAGGCAAAAACAGTTAAAGAATACAATGATTGCTTTGAGGAAAATTTTGGGTATGGATTGATCTAGAGAAATGGCAAAAAAATTGTGGCTCAAATAACTAGAGACATGACAATCGGCAACAGCATATAAGAAAATTTGATATAAGACTGTTTTTACAGGTAGCATTTTTCCCGCAACAAGAATGCAAAGAATTGTTCAAGAAAAAAGATAAATAGTTGGAAATGTCATCAGGTAACTGGGCCATACTACATGTGTGGTGGTGTGTGTGGATGCCAAAAAATATTTAGACTAAAGAATGCCAATGTTTGGAAAAAAAATGACAAAAAAGCATAATAAACTTTAACCAGAGATACTTTTTTTGGAATTTTAAACTGAAATATATAGTAAAGAATTGAAATATTTGATGTTAAATGTATTCTACAGTGGCATGGAATGTATTTGCTATAAAACTGGAAATGAGATAAATACACACACAGGAGGATAGTTTAGAGAAATAATGGAATGTGTCTGAAAAGCTATAGATTTATCTTGAAATCACCGAGAATCAGAAAGATAAACAATTTTATGAAATTTGGGATCATCTATCAATGGTTGACAATAAAACATGTAATGAAATATGGTAGATTTTTAGAACAGAAGATATAAAGAAGTTATTTTTTATTATATCTACAAATGATTAAGGATAGATTGAGATGGTAAATGATGAACTGCTATAAAAGAAATTGAGTAAAATATGATATTCTTGTAATAACTGACAATGATAGAGAAATAGTTCAAATGATTGATTATAAATGATATTCACTTAGCAAGGAGTTTTAATGGGCAATAGAGAACAAACAATGTAATTGTAATTTGGAAAACTACGAGTGAAGACAAACAATTGTAAACCACCAACCACACTGTTAGCCACATATGTGGAAGATGGTTTGATGTTTTTTAGTTTGTTTTGCTAGTGTTTTGTCTTAAAAAAACAATAAAATTTAAAAAATAAGTTTGGTGTGATTAACCTTGAGTTTGTACTATTGTTGCTCTTGTATGTTGTTATGGCTGAAGTTCAAGTATTCATTGACACGGTAGGGCATTGCAATGTATCGTATTTTTATACTATACCTTAATGCGATCGAAGGTGGCATAAGTTCTAGGTTTTCTAGTCTAGATATCGAGTCTGGTGGCATAAGTATTTCTGCCAACGAAGAAAGGAGCGGAGAACTCTTCTTGTGAAAATTTCTGGAGCTGTTCTCACACTGTGTTATCAGAGTATTTAATGTGGGTTTCCAGACTGAATGAGCCGTTACGAGCATTGGTCTAGCAAATGTTTGTATGCTCTAGTTAGTTAGTAGTAATCATTACCAGAGAAAACTACGCGTAAGATTAGGTTTACCAAGTCCTTAACGCGCTTTTTGCTTATGGAGTACAGTGGGCTTAAGCATTAGAATCATTTAGATGAAGTATTCAATATCTTGATCAGGTTTGGTCATCAACGACAGGTCTTGACTATTCAGCCGTATTTTATTTTCTGATTTTTTTGCCAATATTTGTAGGAACCAGGCAATTTTTTGTTGTGGAGATTTAAGTGCCATTTGTTTGACCATTCTGATATAATAGTCAAGGTCTTTTGAAGGTACGCAGTATTGTCTGTTGGTGTTGAATAGCTTTACATCATCAGCAAAAAGGCGCAGTTGCTCGTTGATAATGATCCAGAAGTCATTTCATGCAGAGGTATGAAAAATTTGATCATAGAATACTGCCTTGGGGGACACCGACTTGTTGACAGTACAGAATTTGATTGGCACGCTCCCAATTTTGACTATTTGTTCTTCTGTTTGACAGGAATGCTTCTATCCAGTTTGAGGTGTCAGAGATATCATAAGATTTTAGTTTAGGAGTGTTTTTCAGTATCACCTGATCAAGGCTATGCCAGAAACTTCTATGTAGATGTGTCTATTGCTTTGGCTCTGATCGAGTTGGATGGGTTTATAATTTGATTTCCATGACTTTACAGGTGACACAGCATAAAGAGATTGGTCTGTAATTTTCAACTAGTCTGGGGTCTCTCTTTTTGAAGATGCAGATGACAGTGGCTTGTGACCATAGTTTTGGCAAGAAGCTGGTCTTGAAAGATTTTTCAAAGATTATGCTTAGAGGTTCGGCTATGGCGGTGGGTAGCTTTTTTAAGAAATAGGCACATATTCTGTCCGGTCCAATAGATAGAGATGGTTTTGGATTGCATAGTGCTTTTTCAACATTGTCTTCTGTAAAATTGAAAATCAAAAACTTGCCTGCTTTTTCAAACAATTTTGAGATGCTCTTCATTAATTATTTTAGTTCATCTCTCATATCTTGCTCGGAAATTGATGCCATTTTCTGTAGCTAGAATAGCTCCATCGTTCAAAAAATCTTGGCTGCACCCAACTTGGTTCCTTTGTATGGCACGTCTTACCTTACTTCTGACAAAAAGTAAGTACTGCATCACATTTATGTTTTGCTCTCTAATGGCTTGTTTGTCGATGTAGGTAGGGAAATAAACTACAGTGATATCTCTATTGTCTGCATATTTCTGTCATCTTGTTTGAATTCCAAAATATTTTCAGCTCTCTCTAAAACATCTGGCAGAGTTCTAGTGCTGCAATATCTCTAAACAGCTCTTCCATTGGATTATTTTACAGTATGTACAAGTGAGCAGCCTCTGTGGCGCAGTACTGCAAGCTACTTCTGCAGCCAGCTGCCTACAATTTAGCAGTTCAAGTCCCACCAGGCTGAAGGTTGACTCAGCCTTCCATTTGTCCGAGGTGGGCAAAATGAGGACCCAAATTGTTGGGTGCAATATGCTGACTCTGTAATCTGCTTAGAGAGGGCTATAAAGCGGTATATAAGTCTAAATGTTATTGCTATTGCTATATAAATCTGTTTTAAATCCTCTTCCTTCCTGCATCCTTAGTGTCCCCCTTTCTTCTTATTGTTTCCTTATTACCAATCAGTTTCAAGTGTCTTAAGAGAAGCATTCATTTTTTACTTGAAACCAGAGACTTTTTTATTGGGAATTCTACCTGACACATATAATAAAGAATTGAAATATTTGATTGTAAATGTATTAACAGCGGCTAGGATTGTATTTGCTAAAAATTGGAAGAATGAGAAAATACCACTACAGGAAGAAATTATTAAGAAAATATTAGAATGTGCTGAGATGAGTAGATTGACATTTGAAATTAGAGAGCAAGAAGATAAACAATTTTATGAAATTTGGGATCTTTTTTACCAATGGCTAGATGATAAGATAAGATAATAGAATATTATATTTATAAAGAGTTTTTTTTTTTTTTTTTTTTAGGATTAATTTGTTATGATTATTTGATTTGTTATAGAATAAAGTGTTTAAAGTATTGATATCCCATAAAGAATGAAAGATTAGTAATATCAGGATATGGATTGATAATATAAATTGTTATGCAATATAATTATTGACACTATAAAATGAATGCACAAAACTGATGAACCAACCGACACACCGGAAGAATATATGAGAATAAATGTTTTTATGTTATGTATGTTATGTTTGTTTGTTAAAAATTAATAAAATTCTTAAAAAAAAAAAAAAAGAGAAGCATTCATTTTTTTTGTTTTTGCTTATTCTTTTGCACTGCTAACACTGAATGAGTGAATGAATTAGATGACTACGTGAAGTCTATAAAAAGGACATGAGTAGACCATTATTTTCACACTGATACTGGAGGCCATATACAACTATTCTGATTGATTTGCTAAAGTTATGCTTCATTCATTTATCCAATTACTATATAAAAGTGAATTCAATTATTTATGTACTGTATGAAAGTGTATTTCTCTAAGCAATCGAGCATGATATACATTTAATAAATCATTAACATCATTTGTTGCTGACTTTTTCACTTTCAGTTTAACTGGGAGATCCTAGTTACCAGTAGTATGAGGAAGAAAAATATTTCCTTTTCTACTTTATATGTATGTGTGGAATCATTATTTGTGGAATCATTATTAACGATCATAAATCGTTATTTAAATACTTATTCTGCCATTGAGTCTTTGTCAATTCTTTGCTGCCTTTTTTGTTTTAACTTTTTAAATAATTTGGTGTTGTCAACAAATATAATCATTTTATAAACTTCCAGGTTAATTCTTTGGGAATAATATTTTAATTTATTATGTTTATTTTAATTACTTTTTCTTATATACAGAGCAAAAATATTTAAAAACTAGCAGTGATGTAACCTGATGTATTCCATTCTATATGAGTGGAGGGAGGTAGTGGGGTTCCATATTTATGTCAGCCAAAAATTTGTTTGAACAAATCTATTAGTCTTTAACAAATCTATTAGTCTATTAGTCTTCAGCGATGGGCAAATGGTGAAGGCCATATTCCAAGTAACACCTGTTCCTTGAGAAAACAAACCCCTTTCTGTTTCCTTGTAAAAAGCTAATAAATAAAAGGAAAATTATTTGACATATTAAGACATCTCTATGCATACCTATTCAAAAATTCTGCAACCCAAACTGCTGTTTTTAATCATACTTGTATCTGAACAACATAAATACATTTATGGTAATTAATCATTTTGGATATACTTTAAATGTTAAAGTAAACCATATTTAATTCTTATAAATTTAAACTGCTATCATCCAATAGGTATGAATTTAATCTTGACACTGATATGCAACATATACAGTGGGCTTAAAATCAGACCAATCTGATGGAGAACTTGATCTAATGAATGTACTGGATTTGTAACTGTTTTATTTTGAGCAAACAAGATGGTGCGATAAAAAGCATGCATTTATTACAGGTGAGGATACTCCAATTTCCTTTCGCATGGCCTGGGATAAAGAGATGATTTTTAAAAAACCCGGACCAAGAGTGCCTTTCCTGGGATAGGCTCCGCTGCCACTTTACCTCCTCTTAGATCTATGCCCTGATATAAAAATGCAGGCGTCCGTCACAGCTTATATTATTTTCTTTCCTCACCGTTTTCTCTCTGACCGGTGTTCGGAGATTATAAAATAACCGCCCTCCACCAAGCAATCAAGCTCGAATTGTGTCCCTGGCTTCCTGTCAGCCACAGTGAGTTCATCCGACCGGAGGGGGCTCGGGAGAAGGGAGGCGACGCCGTGCGCAGCCTGTCCTCCCCCATCCGCGTGTCGGCCGGCATAGATGTGCTTCGGTCTCGACTGCTCTGCCCGACGCTTTGCTTGCCGGCTTGGGTCGCCCGCCTGCGGGTTTTTCTCGGGGAAAGGAGACGGAGAGGGTCTTCCCCCCGCTTTTACGCTCTGCTTTCCGATTGGCACAGCCGCTAGCCTGCCTGACACCAGCCTGCGACTCCCGCGTTCCTCGCCTTGCTCTGCTCGCTCCACCCCGGCTCGCTGTCGTCGTCGCCGTCGTCCTCCGCCCCCCGCCCGGCAGCTTCGGCAAGAGCAGCAGCAGCTGTCTGCGCCGCTAGTCCGCCGTCTTCCCAGCCGCCCGCCATGGCTCGCGCGGGGGCCTCCTCCTCCTCCCCGCCACCGCCGCCACAGCCTCCCTTGCCTCTCACTCGGGAGGCGGCCGAGGAGGAGGAGGAGGAGGAGGGGGAGGGGGAGGAAGACGACGGCGAAGAAGACGGAGAGGAGGAGGAGGAAGATCCCCCAGCCCGGGCCCTCATGCCACGCTCCTCCCCGGTGCCCAGGCCTCAGCACCCCAGCGCCCCAGAGAACTGCTCTTCGTCAGAGGACGACGGGGAGGATGACGGGCACCACCAGCACTTGGCCAGGCCACTTTCTCAGCATCCCCCAGGCCTGCCTGGGCCACCTTCCCAGCATGCAGTGCAGGACAGCCGAGGGCTCCCCTCCCAGCATGCTCAAGGGCACCCTGGACTGTTTTCCCAACATGCCACTGCAGCTGCCACCCCCGTGGAGGAGCCCTGTCAGCACACCGCAGGCCGGCATGTGCTGTTTGCTGACGCCTTGGGCCTGCCCTTGGCACGCTGGCGGCGCTACCAGCCTTGGCCACCGCCTTCGCCAGAGTCTCCCCCTGAGGTGGTGCCTTTCTTGGCCTCCTTCCCTCCCTCCACAAGTACCCCCTACCTTTTGCCATCCTTTGTGTTGCAACCAGTGGGGCAAGATGAGGATGAGAAGCTCGAACGGCTGCGCCAGGCCAAGGTAGAATTGGAAGAAGTTTTGCCACCACAGCCTGGAGAGCCACGAGTGCTTCGTGGTACTGTGCGTGTGCTCAACGTTTCTTACCACAAGGCTGTGCATGTGCGGGCCAGCAAAGACCGGTGGCAAAGTCACCGGGATTACCCTGCCCTCTATATTTCAGGGGGCTCACCAGATGGAGGCCTGACTGACCGCTTTGCCTTCTGCCTGGAGTTTGGCGATGAGGAAGATGAGGAAGGAGGAGGAGCCCGGCTTGATTTTGTGGTGCGCTATCAGACCGAAGAAGGAGTTTACTGGGCCAATAACCAGGGCAAGAATTATAGTGTGGTACTGAAGGGGGCAGCGGCTATCCAAGTTCTCCCCACGAGGTCTTCTAAAGAAGGTGAATCACGTCGGCTCAAGAGCTGTATGAGGCCAGTCAAAATCAGGTAATGCTTTCAGTGCCCTTCATATACCTGAAGAAAGTGCATCTTTGAATTATCAGTTCCATTCTTGTAATCTAATTTTCTACAATGCAGTGCCCTCCAGAACAATTACTCAATAACTCCCATCAACCCCAAAGATGAAGTGAGTTGTAGCTGTACTCCAAGACCTGAGTATCTTTGCTCCATTCCCATAAAATTTATATCCAGGGCTTTTTTTTTAATGTAATATGTTGTTATCAGTTAATCTATGTCTCTTTTTCAGGTACCTTTCATAGACTTAAGACCACAAATGGACAAGAAAAAAAATGGGTATTTAGGAACTAAAGAGAAGTTTGTTTCAAATTCTTGCCCATTTTCTAGATTCTGTTTCCTTCAGTTATGCAAATGACACTAGTTGTACTCTAGCTGTGATAGAAGCCAGTATTCCAAAGAAATCTAATTTACTATGAAGGAAAAAGAGTGCTGATGCATGCTGCTTAATCCCTTTTGCTTGAGTCCTCCTGCTAGTGGGAGTGCCTGAACAGTGATTTTTTTTTTTNCCTGCTAGTGGGAGTGCCTGAACAGTGTTTTTTTTTTTTTGGTGATGAATGAATGAAGATTTTTGGGATATGTCTCTGTAATCAAACTGAAATCAGGAATCGGCAATGATGGAAGAGCAATAAATAAAGAGAGGTATCTGGATTTAAGGTACTTCTGTTAGTAAAAGGTTAGAAGTGGCATAATGAAAAGACACATATTCACCATAAGGCAGAATTCTTGGAACTTTTTGTTTTACCCTGATACATGAACATTCTCAAATTGTGAGATGGGTATTACTGAAGATAATGTAATCAGCAAAGAAGGTGTGAGATTCCTCCTGTCCCATTCCAGTTAATCTTCAGTATATTTTCACACATGATCCAGAAAGCATCATTTTGCTAATGATAGAAAGTATGAAGATTTAAAAAGAGAAAGTTGAAGAGGATAGTTTTAAGGCAAATGCATACTATAGTATTTTCTATTCAAATTATTTAAAAAAATGTTTTATGGGAGGTTCCCTACCTTTATGTATGCAGTAAAGCAGATTGCTGCACATGTAGCACTGTTTCCAGCAACAAATGTATCAATGTGGATTGCTTAAAAATGCACATAAAGGTAATCCTTGACTTATGACCATTTGTTTAATGATTGTCGAAATTATGATAGTGTTGAAAACAATGACTGACAACCAATCCTCGCACTTATGGCTGGTGCAATGAGGCACATGATCAAAATTCAGGTGCTTGGCAACCAGCATGTATTTACGTCTGTTGCAGTCTCCCAAGTCACATGATCACCATTTGTAACCTTAGCTGATCTCCAACAAGTGAAGTCAATGGGGCAAGCCAGGTTTGCTTAACAGCTGTATGATTTGCTTAATGAGTACAGCAAAAAGGTTATCAAATTGGGCATTTATTTCACTAAGTTCTCATCCCAAATGTGACCATAGGTCAAGGACTACCTGTATGCATCTTGGGCCCTGATTGGTTCAGGTTTCTTAAAATATTTTTCATTTCAAAAGTAAATCTATTACAAGGACTGTACCAATTCGCTGTCAAGGCAGGGGTTTATATGAACCACCACCACCTTTTAGCTTCCTGTCCACATGTTGTATGTTTACTGATAGCCCCAGATTTTCTGACTGACACTTCACCTAATAAACTGTGCAGGAATTTTTGATATGTCATTAAGAATACTGAATTGTCAATTTCTGAATACCTTATTTTGATCAAACAGCCTTTTTTTATTATGCTGCAAGAAATACTGGTGTGTACACAGCAAGTGAGTTTGTTCCTTTTAGTACCACTTTTGAAAACAGTTCACTCTAGACCAAAATTGAGAACCAACATAAGTACAACTCATTTTCTATGTACTGTAATAAAGAAGATTGTCACCTACAAATGATTATCATCAGTGGTGAATATTTTATCAGCATAGCATTCCATAGCTTTTTCCATCTGATTCTGCAGTAGTCTTTTTTCTTGGAACTGCCTTACTTTGTTCATAAACCTATATTGGGAAAAAATTGGGAAAAATCATTACAATTCAGCAGTCTAGTATTATTTTTTGTTCTAAGGTGTTATTTTATCACTCTTATAGATACTTGAATGTACACATGGGAGGACGAGCAAATTGATTTTTAGCATCAGCCTAGCCATGGTAGACAAAACACTACTGAAGCTTCTTTGAATCCTTCTTTGCATTTAAAGATTTCCTGTTTGCTGGTTTTGTCCAGATGTCTTCTTTGTTGATTATGACAGGAGATTATCTCCTCAACCCATAGTCTTCATCATCAGCCATTCAGTCATATCTGACCCTCAACCACTCTAGGGATCAGCACTCTCCATGCCTCTCTGTCTCGCACCACCACCTTCACAGCTGCAATGGTCATCCCAGTATCATCTTTTGTAATGTCCAGCCAGCAGGTGCTAGGGTGGCCCATTCTCCTTTACCACTGATTACTCCCAGCATGATTGACTTTTCAAGTGAATCAGCTCTCTTGACATGACCAAAATATAACAACAGCCTCTGTTTGGTGATCTTGGCTTCAAGTGATACTTTTGGTGAAGTTCGGTCTAAGACTTTATTTATTTATTTCTGCAGCTCATGGGATGTGTAGTAGTCGTCTCCAGCATCACAGGTTAAATGCATCCACTCTTTTTCTAGAGTACAAGTTTCACAGCCATAAGTAGTAATTGAAAAAAATATTGCATTAACTAATCTGCATTTGGTTGCAAGGCTGATGTCTTTACTCTTTCAGATGTTATTCATGGTAGACATTATAGTTCTTCCAAGTGCTATACGCCTTCTGATCTCAGGGCTGCAGTCACCACTTTGGCTGATTGTAGAGTCTAGGAAGATGAATTTCTTTACTGTTTCGATGGTCTGATTGTCGATCTGCATTCTGACCTATGTGTTCTCTGCAGTTGTCATTATCTTTGTTTTCTTGATGTTAAGGTGCAGTTCAATTTTTTTCACTTTCATTTTTTACTCTCAGGTTTAACCTTTCCAGATCCTTCTCGCTTTCCATGGTCAACGTTGTGTCATCTGCATATCAGAGGTTGATATTCCCACCACCGATTTTAACCCCAATGGTAGATTCCTCCAAATGTGCACTTCTCATAGCTATTTCTGTGTACTTGTTGGATGGTATTCTAGGTGACAAAATTTAAACTTGCTGAGTGCCTTTTTCAATCCTGAACCATTTTGTCTCCATATGCCATTCTTACAGTGGCTTCCTGGTCAGAGTACAATGACTATACTCAGTTGAAGGCTTTTGTATGGTCAATAAAGCACATGTAGAAGACTTTTGGGTATTCCTTTGCTTTTTCCACCATCCAACAAAGATTGGCAATATGATCACACATTCCTTTTCCTTTCTGAAATCCTGCTTGTATATCAGGTAGTTCTCTGTTGGCAGTTGAATTCAAATGATACTAAATTATCTTCAAGAGAATTTTACTCACATGTGGTATCAGGGCTATGGTTTGGTGATTGAAATGGTCTTTTGTATCACCTTTCTTTGGTATTGGGATAAATATTGACCTTTTCCATTCTTTTGGCTCCAGGCCACACTTCCATACACTTTGGCAAAGTGCTTGTCAGTCCTTTTATTGGCTCTGGTCTCATCAACTCTCCAGGAATTCCATAAACTCCTAGGACTTTGCAGTTAGGCAACTGGTTGAGTGTTCACACTATTTCCTCCTCTGTGATACTTAGTTCCATTTCCTCAACCCATAGAGATAGTTAAAGTTGCATTACTTTAGAGAGCCTATTCAAAGATCAGTTAAGAGGGTATTGATGATTGATCCCTCCAGACTTTTAACAGGGAGGAACACAAAGGATAGAACCTGCAAAGACTATTGCTGAATCAGATTTACCTATGATATATTATACTAAATGCTGTATAAAAAGTTGCTTAGTAGTCTTAGTAGACGTTCTAGTCTGGAAGCAACATATCTGATTCTTATAATACTGACATAGAACCATATTCCATTTATTTAATGTGCATAATTAGGAGGATTTCTCTCCCCTTATGTTCTTAAAATAAAGGCTTACAACTAAGGCATAGAACATGTACTTAGGCAGATAGAGTTTGGTATGAAAAAGTAATAAACATAGCTGCAGATTATTCTCTTAGTTATTGATCCAGAGAAAGGAAGGCACGCCCACTAGGGTTATTAAGGGAATTTGACTTAAGGCAAAGTTCCTGATGAGTAACTACATGCTCATGAATATTGATCAGTCCAAGAAAGAATTTTCTTACAAACATACTAAGGGAATCATGGAATAGGTTTGACAGTGGATACAAAGCCCCATATAAAGAGCAGAACATGGAAAAATGAGGAAGAATGATCTTGTGTGCCTGCCTGCCTGCCTGTCTCCCCAAGATTCTGGGTACCTTGCTTTACAAAGAAATAATAAAACATAACTTACAAAATGGATAAAATATATGTATTCCTCAATTTTATGTTCTAAATGCAATGTAGCATTTATATACAGCATTTTTCTGTTTGGTGAAGACTAGAGGAGGTTGAACTCTCAGTGTCTATTTATTATGAATATTATTCTGTCTGCATGTGAAGTGCTGGATAGAAATGTAGATTCCGCCCCGCCCCCTCTTTTAAAATTTAAAGAGAATCTGAATTTTGACAATTTTGTATCTGTTGCATTCAGTGTGGATGATAAGAGGGACTATTGTTTTGCCATGTTGTAATTATATCTGAAGAAACTCAAACAGGTGTTTCCTTGCCTAGGCATAGGTTTGTTGTGGTAGTTTGGGATCCTTCTGATAAAATCCTCAGTATTATTTCTAAAATCATAACAATCCATAATGTCATGGACCCCAGGAGTCTCTAACTTTGGAGACTGGTGTGTTGATATTATTTCTCTTGACATTTTTTATGTTATCCACGAAAGAAGGCAATTAAAAATCTAATCTCATTGGGAAGTTTGTCACCATTCTATGTTGCTAGTACAAGTATTTTTTGCAATTAGCTCTAGATGGATTTGGTTTAGGTTTGCTATGGGTTTGGGTTTCCTTGTCAGTTTCCTTAGAACTTTTTAAGGCATCTACATCCTTTCATGTGACATTGTATTGAAATACTGCTATTATGTCACATTTAGCTTTCTGTCCTTTAGGCAAAACATACCCAGTTCTTTTAACCATTCTTCATAGAATTTAGCCTTCAGGCTATACCCACCATCATCTCTGTTCTTCTGGTTTATTTTGCAAGTCAATGGCAACAATAAAGGAGTATTATGAGTATCATTTAGTCTTGCTGCATCCAGCTGACCTAATCAGAAAACGAACTCCACAAGTATTTTGTACGACGGAAATCCTCAATAATCAGTGTACTCTTAAAGTTAAGTATCAGAGTATAGCTGAGTACAGTCTTAATCCAGGAATTTGTTTTCAATACCAGGATGGAGTCTGCAGCACTTTCTCATATTCTGGTTTGTGAAAATCTGGATGACCAATTTGTTGTTGTTTAGTTGTTTTCTTATTTCTATACTGTGATGAACCTGATTATACTAGGATTGCCTGTTGATAACTGCTTCTTTTTAAATTCCTGCCTGTGTCATCACTGTTAAGGCCCAGTCCCACTGGCCGACGGGCGCAAAACGTATGCATAAAGGACACACCGGACGAGCAAAATTTCAGGGGTGGCTCCATCCGTTGTCATCTGCTCCAAAAAGTGGTGAAAATTTGCATAAACAGAATGGAAAAGAATGGAAAAGAACGGACATGGTAGTATGTAGCGGGGATGTTAAACGGATGTTTATAGGAAGCCTAGCGGATGACAGTGGATGGAAGCGGATGACACCTCCGAAGGGGTTCCGGGGAGAATTTTGAAAGGGACGCATAGCGGAAGGGGCGGATGCATAGCGGATGAAGCGGATGCATCACGGACGCCTATAGGAAACAAAGGGGATGCCGAGTGGATGTATATCGGATGCAAAGCGTTCACTGCGCATGCGGGGAGTATGAATTGTGTCAGCTCCGCGGATATAAAAGGATGCAGCACGCACGCAGTCAGCATACAAGGGAAAGACGTGTTGCCACATACATCTTGCAGGAACACCATGTTCGTCAGTCAGGCAAGAAGAGGAAGCCCGTGCCTACTTGTTCAAGCCTGGCAAGGTGAAGAAGGCCAGAACCAGCATCCCACCCCTGGCACTGACTCTGAAGCTGCTGCTGCTGCTGCTGCTGCTCTGCTGTGGTGGACTAGGCCAAGGCCCTCAAAGCCCTGCTGCTGAAGGCCCTGTTCTCAAACCCTGAAGGCCCTTCTTCTCAAGCCCCTGAAGGCCCTGCTCTCAAGCCCCTGAAGGCCCTGCCGCTGAAGGCCCTGCTGCTCAAGCCCTCTGAAGCTGCTGAAGCCCCTGCCAGAGGGAGGAAGAGGCAAGGGAAGGAGAAGGGAGAGAGGAAACAGTACACCCGTTTCCGAGGAGCATGAGGATGAAGTGCTGGAATGGCTGAGGGAGAATGAGTACCTCTGGAGAAAGGGCCACAGACTGTATCAGGACACAAGAAGAAGCAAGCAGCTTGGAGAGACAAGGCAGAGAGCCTGGGTACCTGCAGAAGTATTCCTTGGATGGTGGAAGCACATGCACACCTGGTATGGGAAGCTACACCTCAAGAAATCCGGGCAGGCCGCTGTCAACCTCAGTGATCGGGAGATGTTATGTCATGGCCAAGTGCAGTTTCCTGGAGGGTGAGATCCGCCACTAAAGGAGCAGTCCCTCTGAGACCCCTCTCCCTCAGACAGCCCACAGACAGCCAGTTCTCTTCCAGCCAGGAGCCAGCTACCCTGTCCAGGCAGGTGTCTTCAGAGGCCCCCAGCAGAGACCCCCCCCAACAGCTGCACTTCCCATGCCGGCGGACTTGGAGGATACCATGGAGGATGATGCCCTGCTGTCACAAATGGAGGAAGAAGCAGCAAGCCACCAGAGGCTAACCCGCCCCCACCCCCAGCCCCAGCTCCAGAGGATGCAGGCAGAGAGGCAGACTGGAGGGCCAGGACCACAGTCTACTGTTGGAGATCAGGACACAATGAAGACCAGCACAGATCTTCTCTCTCAGCTGGTCCACTTGGACAGAGCATCCTCAGGCCGGAAACACCTTCATCACCTACATAGGCGCAGACCCTGAGGGACCTGCCCGAGGCCCAGTAGCCAGGTGATTGAAGCCAGAAGATCACAGCACTTCTGCATCATCCTCAAGGCCCCAGCTTGAAGCTGCTTCCTACCCAGTCCAGGTCTGGCTCCTCCACCCCAGGCGATGTCACAGCCCTCCACGGTTTTCAACAGCTCCTCACCTACCAAGGCTACGACTACCAGGACTTCCCACAGCAGAAGCAGAACTTCCCAGTCCAGGCCCAGGTTCATCGGACGCCACAGATGCCAGTCCTCACCCAGCTGCAGACCAGACAGCCCCACTTAGACTCCTCCTTCCTCCACCCCACAGCTAACCCGTCAACAGACAATCTGTCATCAGTATTGGGCCTGACACCTCAAGTCCTTGATGAAGGACCTCTCAACCTCACGGGACTGAGTCAGCTCTCGGATAGCTTCCTGAGAACACACCACCACCTGTTGTACCTTGGGGCCAAGCACCCCAATGGTGCCTCAGACCAGCACTTGAGCCACAGCCACCTCCACAGTCCCTGCCCGCTTAACAGCTGAGACCATGGACATGACTCAGAGTGACTGAGAATAGTGTCAGAGACTGAGTTGTTTACTTGTTAAGTTTATCTTTGTTTAAGACACTTTACTTGGTTCATTTTTGCTTATTTATACAGTTATAAAGTTTTACCTAAGAAAGGTTATTCTTTGCTTAAAACACTTAGTTTACTTGGTTCATTTTTTTTACTTAATAAAGTGTTGGTTGAAACTTTGAAAAAATGGTTAAGTCTTTGCATGCTTGTGGGATAGATAAGGATAGTTGTGGGAAAGATAAATCTCCAGTGCAACCATAGTGGGACTGTATGGTCCACCATCCAGCTGCCACACATATGGAGCTTTATTATCAATAACAATTTATTCATTGATCAACACATTTCAAAAAAACAAAGCTCTTTATTAATGCCCTATTCATTGTAGGACCACTCACAACATACATGGCACAATCTCATCAGTATTATGCGACAGCTTCAAGGAAGCATCCATTAATCATCTATCATCCTGTCTTGCCACTCCACTGCTCCAGCTGGGGAGTTGCACCAGTGTCTCAGTAGGTTGCGCTGCTTCTTCCCTTCATGTGAAGCTCTGTTGGGGCCTTGTATATCCACAGTGTCTATCAGGTTATGTCCTTGCCTCCATTCACCAGGCTCCATGTCCCCATTCCTTGTTGAGGTCAACAAGTCTGTTTTGCAACACTGGTAGCGGGCGTGCATGAGATTGTACAGGATGCAGCAAGCTTCCACGATGCTCTCACAGTCTCGAGGTCATGCTGCTTGGTGGTAGAAGTATCTGGAACCTGTTGGCCAGGATGCCAAAGGCATTCTCCACTACCCGTCTTGCCCTGGACAGCCTGTAGTTGAAGATCCTCTCTTCACGGGTGAGGTATCTTGAAGTGTACGGCTTCATGAGGTAGGTTCTGAGGGGAGAACGCGTCATCACCAACAATGAAGTAGGGCACATCTTGTGGGTCATTGGGTAGGGGGTCTGGATCTGGAAAACCCATGATGAGGTTGCATTCCAGCCCATCCTTGAGGTCACTTGCATTGTATACCTGGCCATCTGAAGCTGACCCGTTGCTGAAGCATCGATGTAGTTGAACTTGTAGTCAGACATCAACCATGGCAAAGAGGATGATACTGAAAGAAGCCCTTGTAGTTGTTAATAAGTGGACCCTGAGTTGGCTGGAGCTTTGCAGGCCACGTGCTTCCCATCTATGGCTCCAACGGTGGTGGGAAAGTTCACACTCTGATACCACTCTTCTGGCAAGTTTTCTCCAGCCTTGTTCAGTGGTGGGCACTTCTTTTGACCACTTTGCTGATGGTTTGTGTGCACCCTCCATGCATACTGCATGTTCTGTATGTGGTTCCAGAGGCAGGTGACACAGAGTCAGTGCCACCTTCAGTCCAGGGTCCGAGGTTGGGACGGAAGTTGGTGCTAGCTTGGTCAACCTGGGTCTCAGACACTCTACAAAGTTAATCAAACATGGCTGGTGGCATCCTCATGAAGTGATGGAATGCCACGAGGGTCTTCATTCCTCAGCTCCACCATCAACTGGTCATAACAGTCCAAACTCCATTCTTCTCATGATCCATCCTCGGACCGCACACAGCTCTTGGACGTCTCCTTCTTCTCCTTCTGTCTAAAACTTGATACAGTCTGAACAGGTTTTGTGTTCTGGTGATGAATGAGTGCAGCTATCATACGGACTGTGTCATCATCCATGGTGGAGAACAATTGAATGATGTTGAAGACCAAGACCAAGAGTGAATGAGGTCTGTACACCACGGCTGCTGGACTCATAACTGAGATCCAGACAATTTTCTCCCCCTTTTTATAGAAATATGCGGTTTCCACTAGGTGTCCTTCGACATACTCTAGACATACTCCAGACATCTAAATATACGAGATACCATCCCAGATACAAGCGTTTTGTCCCGTTTTAATCCTTTAATATATGAGATGCATACGCTTACATCCTTTCTATTTCCGTGCTATTAACGCTGTGTAGACGTTCCGTGTACCTTTTGTTTCCTCCTCTTTCCATTTTCAGCTGCAGCGGATGTGAGTTGAGGGAATGCCCAGAGGATGCAGAAGGATACAGCTGACGTTTAACGGATGATAACGGACATAGAACGTTTGTTGCCCGGATATGTCGCGGATTGTACATCGTATGCGGCAGAAAGTTCATCCGTTCACAGAAGTTTTGTGCAGCTCAAAACTTTTGTGCGGATGAAATCGCATGGACGGATGCTTTCGATGGATAGAGTGTATGAAACACTATGCAGTGAAGCACACAACGGATGCATAGCGTTCACAAATGGATGGCAAGCTTGTTTTCCAATGGATGGCAAGCTTTTTTTAACGTTTTACATCCTCTTTGCACCCGTAAGTGCAGTGGGACCGGGCCTTAGTATTTAGCCATTTTATCTTCTGGTTTTCTCTTTTTCAGTTCCCTTTGTTTATTCCAAGTATCCTGAGCACCCAGTAATTCTTGTCTTTACTTATGCACCCAAAATATTTAAATTTTATTATTGGTACTTCTAATGAATAGTCTGGATTTAGTTGCTTTAATTATTATTAAATTATTATTAAACTGAATTATTCATTCTTCATACCAGAGGAGGGTGTTCAGCAGGTTCTGACCAGTTCTGGAGAACCGGTAGCGGAAATTTTGGGTTGTTTGGAGAACTGGCAAATACCACCTCTGACTGGAGATTTTACAGTATCCTGCCATGCCTACCAAGCCAAGCCCACCGAACTGGTAGTAAAAACATTTGAATCTCACCACTGCTTCATATAGTTCATGGTATTTTCAGTACATTAGTATTTTGTCTTGATCTAACTTCAATCTTTTTCTCAAGCAGCAGATATCTATTTCATGATCACAGTCACCATCCCTACAATTTTTTGTGCCTAAGAAAATAAAAATCTGTTTCTACTACACTTACTTCTCTGCCTCTTTTCATTAGGTTATAATTGCATGTTGACATAATGGTAGGATTTTTTTAAAATAATTGAATAGCTTTTGTGCTCTCTTTTTTCAACTGCATCAAGCGATTCCTCAAATCTTCCTCACATCCAGTTGTCAGAGTGGTATCAGCATATTTGAGGTTGCTGATATTTTTACTCAAAAAATTTAATTTCACTTTCTTTCAGTACAGAAAATTCATTTCTTCCATGTAGCAATTATTTCAGTTTTCTAGTTACATATAACATAACTTTAAAAGAACTTTAACAAGCATGAGAGCTTGTGGAAAAGAAAAAAAATTATGTCCCTGCACTTGCATCTGAGAGACAGCTTCATCCACATCATAATGTCATCTTGCCTTCTGTAGCCTTTGGGCTGCAATGACATGTGTTGCCTAGCCCTACCTTAAACATACTTCGAAAGGAGCTTCTGTGGTTTGTTTAGTATCATCATTATTACAAGTACAGCCACCTGGATTCATTCACAATATATATAAAGTGCAAACAACTTCACACAGGGCATGACAGGATAGAACAAGTGGGTAGTGCTAAAATCTTCATGGAACAGATGGATATTAGGGCAGAATTCATATGATTTAAGGGAAGAATCAATGGGTGCTCTAGGAAGCAGGTTTACCCATTAAGAAAAATACAGAACAGTTTGGCACAAGGATTACAGAAATAGTTGTAAATTAATAGAATACAAACAATACAGTACTGCCAACTCTAGGCTGTAAAAATCCAGTTGACCAGCAGATTGCAGGAAAGAGTTAAATATTTTAAGTGAACTATCAAGGAGCTATTAATTCCATATATTATGTTGATTTTTATGTAGTTAGTTTCAAGATAAAGAATTTAACACATTTTTCTGCCACTTGTCATAGTTCATATTCTGTACTAGAGCAGCGGCCACCAATCTTTTGGGGACTAGGGATGGGTTCTGTGGAGAGAGGTTTTTCTACAGACCAGAGGGGGCATGGTTTCAGGTGCTGCCTGCATCCCGCGGATGGGACTTCACTTGTTTGCGCGGCCCAGTTTCTGGCATGCTGCTGATCCACAGACTAGGGGTTGGGGACTCCTATACATAACAATTTTTATACAATTTAAAATGCAAGAAAATGTATTATACAGAGAAAGAACCATGGAAATTTATCTAGTATTATCTAAAGAGAAAATACTTTTTATTTTTTTAAGCAGTAAAAAAAGAATTGCAAACATGTCTGCAAAAGCTTTTAAATGTGGTTTATAAGGTGTCTCTGTAAACGGAAGAATTAAAAAATAAAAAGCAAGAAATGGTTTAATTTCCCACCCTCAAGTGGGAACAACTATTCATTGTGGTCTGTTGCTATTCTAATGTTAGTATTTAAAATGAGTAGGTTACATCTTGATTTTTCACTCTCAGCAGAAATCCCCACCCACCATTCATGTGCAGGTTCAGTGATGACCTTTGTAAGCTTGGCTTTGTCAAAGTTTGGCTTTGTCAGGTGATACTTTACAGTTCTGGGAAGAAATTATGGAAAAGTCTCTTCTAACTTTCCCTTCTAGAGCCCTGCAGATCTTATGTTACTTATGATGATATGTTACTTATGAAGTGGCTATAGTTTAGTAGTTTTAACACCTAATTCTCGCAGTTGATAGAACCATACAAAATACAATAGCTGCTTTTTTTGCCTAACGTGTATGTATATTAAACCATAGGGTATGGCTGCAGTATTATTATTCCCTTTATTATTTTTTACTTCTCCCTTTTTTGGATGTATACATTAGTATCAACATTATTATTACATTATATTGTTTCCAAGTGCACTGAGTCATTCTGTACCCAACACAGATTTCTTGTATATCTAATCACACTTGGCCAAATAAATAAAGTATATAAGTATTTTTTTTTGCCCACTTACCTATCAATGTGCTGAATTCTGGATCAAGTTCAATTCCCTTGAGATTTAGGCAGTTGTCAGTTAAAAATAAATGCATCAATTACAAATGCATACTTGACACATATTAGTCATGCCAGTAATTTCTAGCAATGCTAGAAATGTGTTAAACTTATATGTTGCCCAATTATCAACAATGTTGGATGGTTCACAACAATCAAACAAAGAAATTATGAATGACAGAAGCCAATACTGGTGGAATTATGTTCTTTTCCGAGTTTAAAATGAAGCAGATTGAAAATCATAGAATCATTCCCTCAGATAGAAAGAAATCACTTATGATCATTTTTCACACTTTAGCAACAGAAATTTTGGGCTCAATTGTAGTCATAAGTTGCGGACTACATGTATAGAGTTTGGGAATTTATAGAAATACCTTACTATAGATCTGAGATAATCACCTACATTCAATGTGATTAATATATTTTTGTTAATTCATGAATTGTTCCAACAGATGTTAAACAAAATATTACTACACTCAAGAGTAAATACACTAATATATTTTATATTTTGTTTGGCATAGCATTTATAACAAGTTTCATAATACAATTACATAAGAATATGGACAGAGATATGTTCCCATTACATTTAGACATGTTGTATTATATATTAATAGGGAAAAAAATTCTCCAAATACATGTTAATTAGGGTCAGGTTGCTTAAACTTTGAAGAGCAAATGGGCAGAAGGTATACAGTACATGACTGCAGATATCCCTGCTGAAAAGCATGACTGTATTATTTGCTAATTTTCAAATACAGTTTTGGAGGGTTTGCTCACATGTTGAATTCTTTTTAGTAACATGAAAACAGTCTTTGCTCTTTCCCTCTTTTTGATCCCTCTCTTCCTCTTTTCCTTAGGATTCATGTCCGCATTTGTAACAGAATAACAGAATTGGAAGGAATCTTGGACGTCATCTAGTGCAATCCCCTGCTTAGGCAGGAAACCTATACCTTTTCAGACAAATGGTTGTCCAATCTCTTTTTATGACTATCACAGCATCCCTCAATTTTATTCTCTTCCCTGTGGGAACTGCCTCTAATTCAGTTTCCCCCAGCTGCCTATCTCTACCCTTTTGATCACCCTGCACTCCACCTGACTACCTCCCCTTGCTGCCCATAGCTGATTTTCACCTTCTTCTTCCTCCTACTGCTGGCCTGGGAGCCAGGGGCTGAGTTAGAGGGATGGATCCAAGGATTGTGGCTGAGTAGTGGAGCCTTGTCTGCTGAAGATGATGTAAAAGGCTTGGCCAGCAGGGGGCAGCAGCACAGAATAACAAAATTAGGGGAGACCTTGGAGCTCTTCTAGAACTCCAGTGGTCCCCAACCTTTCTGGTTTTGCGGACTGGCGGAAGCAACAGGACCAGGAGAGCGGATGGTTCCGCACTAGCAGCAAGCGAACACAAGTGGAGCTTTATTCATGAGCTTGCATGGTCTTGTACTAGGCTGCAGGTTGGGGACCATTGTTCTTGTCCAATCCCCTGCTCAAGCAAGAACCCCAATACCATTTCAGACAAGTTGTGGTCCTATTCCTTCTTAAAAACCTCCAGTATTGGAACACCCACAACTTCTGGAGCCAATTGTTTCACTGATTAATTGTTCTAATTGTCACAACATTTCTCCTAAATTCTAAGTTGTTCTCTTCTTGATTAGTTTCCACCCATGGCTTCTTGTCCTATTTTCAGGTGCTTTGGAGAATAGGTGGACTTCCTCTTCTCTGTGGCAGCTCCTGAGATATTGGAACATTGCTATCATATCACCCCTAATTCTTCTTTTCATTAAGCTAGACATACCCAATTCCTGCAACCATTTTAGCCTCCAATCCCCTAATCATCTTTGTTGTTCTTTTCTGCACTCTTTCCAGAGTCTCAACATCTTTTTTCTATTGTTATGACCGAAACTGGATGCAATATTCCACATTTTTATCAAGGCATTATAAAGTGGTAATAACACTTCATGTGAGCTATGGAGGAGGCAGGACAGCGGTGCAGGTGGAGGAGCCCTATCTTCCACCACCAGCATGAGGAGTGATAGCTTATAGACCATGGAGAATGCAGCAAAATAGATCACTGAGGGCCAGGGAAGGGCAGTGGTGGTAGTTCCTTCGGTAAATGTCACAGTTGTGTGGGAAGTGCTCCCAATTCCCATTTGCTGGCCCAGATGATACCATAATTGATGGTGTCAACTGAGAGATCGGGGAGGGCTTGGACATATACACCACCCCTGTTTGAAACCTGCCAGTAATTCATAAGTCTGACCAGTGTTGTGTCAATATTATAAGCTGGCCTGTAATATTTTTTCTTTATCCAGTGATGGTCTAGGTATCTCTTATGCCACTTAATTTCTCAGAATCTGGAGAGTCTCTGGGATCCACATGCATGTCTTGGCTCCAACCAAAGAGGCAAATGTAGCAGGCTGGTAAGTGGCAGAAGCAGTGCATGTAATCATATGTAAGGCTTAAAGAGGTGATAGGAATGAAGCACAAACTGGGGAGAGGGCTTGGCAGAAGATGCAATGATGGGAAATTGAGGGATCACTGCAGGGAAAGTGTTGGAGTAACAGAGTAGTGAGATTGCAGCAAGGCATTGAACTGAGCACACATGAGCAAAGTGCTTGGTTGAACATGTGGTGGCAGAGGAAGGGCCTGCCATTGAGGAATATGTTGGTGGAGTAATAGCACTTAGACATATATACCACTTCACAGCGCTTTACAGCCTTCTCTCAGTGCTTTACAGAGCAGCATATTGCCCCCAGCAATTTGATTCCTCATTTTATTGACCTTGGAAGGATGGAAGGCTTAATTAGTTGTCAGTTGGCAAAATTAGCCTGCAATACTACTTACCATGGTATAGCACTAGCAGACCCAATTCACCCACAATTTAGATTTTAGTCCTTAGGCCGTGACCAAATCCATATAGGCATGATCTGATCCACGACCCTTGTCTTCTGCTCATTCTAAACAATGTTTAAGGCCTCAGTTGAGCTATGCAACAAAGCTTCAGGGACAACCCTCTAGATTCCCATGGCCCCCATCCCCCATCAAGTGCCTGGGTGACCAAATAGGTACTTTCTCCCTGCATCAATGGATAACCACAGAAAACTTTTTCATATATGTGTGTGTGTGTGTGTGTGTGTGTTTTTATGTTCTTTTAAGTTTTCGCGGGTACTTACATGTGTGCTGTTCAGCTTCCTTCGGGTATTTTAAAGTTGTAGCAACGTTTAGCAGAATCTCAGCTGCCAATGAGTCTGGCTTCGAGTAAAAGGACGGCTAACATTCCTTAGGAAGTCAGCGGTTTTCATCTGGGTGCTGGTTGGGGGTGTGTTTGAGCTGGAAGTATCAGGGGGAGTCTGTTTGTGCTCAGGTTGTTTCCTGCTGTTGTGTGGATGGAATCTTCTATTTGTGAGTTGCAGGCTTCCAAATGATTGTACAGTCTTGGTGGAGTCACTTGCTTCTTCATGCTTTCAGGTCTTTTTTCATAATCTTCTATGGGTTCTCTGGATATTCTGTGTTGGGTTTTCTATAGTGGCTAGGGTTTTGGTGCCATTGAAGTTGATGTTGTGACCGTTGTTTTCTTGTGTTGGACTAGTGAGGAGGTGTGTTCCAGCTTTTTGTACTGCATTTTGTTGTGTTCATCCAGGCATGGTATATTATGTCTTATTTCTGTCAATGTATGTGGCCGCGGCATGATTTCAGGGGATTTCATATATGCCTTGGTTTCAGGTCATTTTATCCTTGGCGTTCTAAGATGGCTGCTATTTTTTTGTCTGTTTTGAAGGCAGTCTGTGTTGGATGCCTGTGTAGTATCTTACTGATTTTGATCTGTCAGTACCTTCTTATGTAGGGCAGGACAGCTTTCATAGGTCTGTTCATCCTTCTAGGTCTCTATTATTGTCTTAAGTGTTTTCGTGGATCAAGTGGTTGATTCTTGTTTTATGGACAGCCGTTAGCGTCAGTACTTTGTCAGGGTGCATAGTTCAGTCTTTATATGTGGTCTGTCTGCCGGCATTTGGTTCTGGTGATAGGTTTTGGCCACGGACGTTATCTGTGCTGGTGGTGGTGGGATTGGGCATTGAGGTTGCGGTTGGTGTGTGTTTCTTTTGGTATACCGGTGTGTCTATGTGTGCCATCTGTTCTTTTGGCAGAATTGAGTACATCAGAATGGTAGTTGTTTGTTTATTTCCATTTCCCATGGTGAATCTTGATTTGGGGTGTGTGCAAATGTTTAGATGTGTTAGGAATTGTTTATGGTTTCTTTTCCATCGGGGGCCAAATCACAAATGTGTCTATGTACTTAGCCCATAGTTTGGGTTGTGGGTGCATTACAGCCAGAGCTCTGGATTTGAATTCTTCCATGAACAGGTTGCAATGACGTTGATGAAATGATGATTCCACCAGACGTGTCAATCATTTGGAAGCCTGCACTCGCAAATTGAAAGATCTCCACACCACAAAGCCAGGCAAACACCTGGGCACAAGCAGACCCCCCTGATACCTCCAGCTCAAACACCGCCCACCAGGCACCCAGAGTGAACCTAGCTTCCTAATAGATACATAGCCGTCCTTTTATTCGAAGCCAAGCTGCACTGAAAGCCTCCAAATACAGGAACACAGTATTGCCAGCCAATCAAAGCCACAGAACAGACAGACGAAACTAGAAACACCAATCAAGGAGAACCAGCAAACTCCAAGACCAATAAACCAGACCAAACTCCCAACCAATCAGGATGAAAAAAAACCATTCTGGCTCAACAGTTGGCTAGCCTCAAATTTAAAACTGAAACGGCTGTGATAGCCTGACTCACAGACGAACTCAAGTTTGCAGAAGCCTGATGATGGCAGATGAGATTCTGCTACAACTTTAAAAGCACAACTTACAATGACGTGGGATAATACCCGAAGGAAGCTGAACAGCATACATGTAAGTACCGTCTATCACATATCCATACAAACATGACTTTAGTTTTATACTCATCTTTCACATTTAAATTCATCTGCCATTATCAGGTTCTGTATTGTGTTTGTCTATGTGTCAGGCTTTCACAGCCACTTCTGTTTTTAAATTTGGTGCTAGCCTACTGCTGTGTTAGAATGGTTTTTTCTTCATCCTGATTGGTTGGGAGTCTTGGTCTGTGTTTATTGATCTTGGAGTTTGCTATGTTCTGCTTGATGGTGTTTTAAATCTCTGTTATTTTGTAGCTTTTTTTGTCTTGATTGGCTGGCAACATTGTGTTTCATGTTATTGGGGCTTTTAGTGCAGCTTGGCTTCGACGTAACAGACGGCTATCATTTATTAGGAAGCTAGGTTTCATCTGGGTGCCTGGTTGGGGTGTGTTTGGGCTGGAGGTATCGGGGTGTGTGTGTTTATTTGTGCCCAGGTATTTGCCTGGCTTGTGGCGTGGATATTTTTTTGTTTGTGAGTGCAGGCTTCCAGATAATTGATAGTCTAGTGGAGTCATCTATTCATGCTTTCAGGTTTTTTTTCAATCTCTGTGGCTTCTCTGATAACCCCAGCTACAGAATTATCATAACATCCACAACTCTAAATCATGATATTACAATTCCAAGACAAAACCCAGATCTAGTATGTGATCTAGTATGTGATATCTATGACATTCCAAGCTGCCTCTGGTTTTGAGTCCAGAGAAGAAGTTTAAAGTTGCCTAGAATCATAGATATAGGGAACTCTTGGAAAAACTTGGCCACAGCATTGAGTAACTCAGATAGGCAAGTAAAGTGGTCTTTTGTAAGGTGACCAACCATCCTCCTTTAGGGAGGATAGTCCTCCTTTTGTAAGTTCTGTCCTCCCTCAAAAAGTGTCCTCCTACATGTCCTCCTTTTTGATATTTGAAGACTAATCTGTAAATCTCTGTATTTGATCGATGCCAAGCCTATCCATTGTGTATGATGTGACGTATTTGTATTTGACATGATGATTTGTCAAGGCTCAGTACAGTGCGGTGAGACACGATTTTAACACACATGCGCTCCACACAGGAGAATTGTTCTGAGAGAGTGTGCCATACGCAAAAATGTGGCTTTATTTTTTTTCAATTTATTTGTGTCCTCATTGTAAAAAAGTTGGTCACCTTATCTTTTGAGATAAATAAGATTAAAAAAGAGACATTGCAAGAACTACTAGAATGCTACTTCAGTGATATGGATTATAATAACAGAATTGTGAAGGCTTGACAAGAGTTTCTTTTCCCCTTCTTTTATACTAAAGAGAGTAGTAGATGGGCTAATCGTAAGTTTCTTCCTGACCTCCTCCTATCTTTCCAGGATAAGCTGACGTGTTTGTAACAGTTGTCATATACTTTCTTCTCTGTAATCCTTTGCTTGCACTAACACATTTCAACCTTAAGACTCACTTCACAAACAGGATTTCAACCTTAAGGCTTACTTCACAAACAGGATCACACTTCCATTGTCTCTGGGGCATACAGTATTCCTGGAAGCCACCACTTTTTTGGGATGACTTTAGCCATTTTCTGCCTCTACACCCTGATGCCAAATCCAGATGAGAATATTTCCAAAAGAGGACCTCCTTTCTCCACCAAATCAGCTTTAGTGATACATATCAGATGGGTTTTGTCATCCAATGATAAGATGATAAAGGACCAACCTGGTATGCCTTACCAAAACTGGTATGATATCTTGGGTAAAATCAGGAATGAGGAAGGCATTATTATATAAATAAGGAAAATAAATGAATGAGGTAGGCATTATTACAGGCTGGCCTTGTATTTTGTAACAGCAGCTGGAGGCCAGAGCTAGTGAAATGCTGATGACTAGGCCTTGGGGCTAAGCATAGGGGGCTAGAACACTGCACTGCAACCAAGCATTGTGACTGCTCTTTCCCCAAGAACACCCCACCTACCCTATTTCATACTCATCACCACTGTAATGTTGCTGTCTATTTTCTTCCTCATAATTCCTATCCCCCTCTAACCCTTCCTTTCCCTTCAAAAGGGGACTTGCCCCATTCCAAACTAGAGTGGTATTTATTTAACACAATCTAGAGGTCGGCAATTCCAGATGATTCCAGATGACTTATATTAAAAAAAATAAAGATTTTTTTTAAAATCATAAGCATGCAGAGGGTAAACATCTGACAAGGTCTCCTAAGGCCTGAGAGAACAGCTGAATTTTCAAGCACTTTCTGAATATCAATGGGAGGGGAAGCATATGGCTCTCTGGCAGGATGCTGTGGCCAATGGGCTCTTGGGTGGGGGATGCTATGACCAACGACACACATCCAAAATAGCTGACTGTATCTGGCATCAGGATGATTCAGCAAATCATTCAGCAGCCAAAAATATGGTTCAGCTGGGCCAATTTACTACTCACATCCATTCATATACTATCCCATGTGGAGGGGAGCCAGGTACCAAGAAGGGACACGTGACTCCAGCTCACACCCAGCTTTTCCAAACAAAGATCACTAGTTCAATCCCATTTACTGCTTCAGAGATAATGATATAACAAACCTGGGTTTTTGATTGTATATTTTTTCTATGGAGGGGCATTGTCTTTAGTTTGGGTCATCCAAAATTTATCTAGCATACTTCAAAGCACTTTCCACTGCTTTGAAGTAATCTGCTGTCTTCTATGTAGAGACTCACAGCTTCCTAATTCCAGTTTCTATAGAAAGAATCAGAAGCAAGAACTAAAGAGTTAGGCAGCTGTGAAATGAGATGAGATCAAACCTTACATTTTCTGCTTCCGTATTTCTCAGGTGAAGGGAGTTTCTAAAGGATTGACTTCTCAGCAAAATGTCTGCACAGACACACGAGACCTGTGTCTTTTACCACAAACCACAGTATGAAACTTTTGAGAGCTGTGTGACATAATTATAATCTGGGGGATGTATGCAAATATGCCAGCTTCAGAGCTTTGCTTTGGATTTCTGTCAATCTCTTTGGTTTTAGCATCAGATTTTCAGAGTTTCATTTGCAGTTTCTGTAATAAGTGAAACATAGTTTTAAAAATGCAATAAAAAGACAAAGCAGAGGTTGCAGGGGAGAGGATTCTATCTCCTGACTTTTAATGTTATTACCAATATATTGCTACAATGGCCTTTTGGTGAAGCTGTGTTTTTGAATATTGTACAAATCACATTCCCACATGCTGAAGGTAGAGTTTCTTTTGTATTCTCCACAAATCACAATTTCATCATGACAGTTGATTTCCATGTTTTTGGTTGAGTGCTGAATCCAGAGTTTGAAATTGTTTACATTATTTCTTTACAGTTAAGAGAACTAATGACCATTAAGGCAAATGCAGACTTGAATGAAAAGTAATTCTCCCACTTCCATAATATTAGCCATGGTGGCGCACTGGCTCAAGGTCAACTCAGCCTTCCATCCTTCCGAGATTGGTAAAATGAGGACCCAGAAAGTTGGGGGCAGTATGTTGACTCTGTAAACCGCTTAGAGATGGCTGTAAAGCACAGTGAAGCGGTATAAAGTGCTATTGCTATTAGTTTAAACAGGGATATTTTTAATAAACGAAACAGGAAAATAGTCCTTGAAATGAGCTCTTTTGTACTCTCTGTTTCTTTTCCCCCATAATCACCTCCATTTGCTGCATACTTATCAACGATGGGCAAGTTTTTAAAAAAATAACTCCCCACTTTGTTTTTTCAGTCAGGCTCTTTCTATATCTTTATTTAAATCAAACCAATGCCCATGAAGATATTTTTTTTAATTTCAGGAAAAGGTAGAAATTGCATGGTACCAAGTGTGGACCTATGACAGATAGGGTAAGATAGCAATATGCAACTTCACAATTGCCTCTTGAATGGCTTATCAGGTATGAAGCCTAGACAGCCTTGCAGCAAAAATTCTTCCTGTGTTTAATTTTGTTTTAAAGTTTTCAGTGTTATGCTCTGAGTTGCTGCTTGTGCCAGGTTCGGAAAATTGGTGTAAATAATGCCATCTGCATCCTAAAAACCCCTTCAGTTTTGAATGTTTGTTTCACGTGCCGATTTGTGAAGGGACTGATACTTTGGTTTTGGTCGCTACAATGACCCTATGTTTCATTGGCTGTCACAATGAACAACTTCTTCACCTTCATTCTTGTTGTATAATAACAATGTTGACAAATTTCAACGCTTGAAGCTTTCAGCTTTGCATTCAGCATGCAAGGAACTATCTTTCTAAAGATTTCTGTTGTTAAGGAACATCTGTAATATGACCCACAAATTCCTGTGAAATGCCAAACTTGTCAGCAATTTCCCTTGGAATGATCCACTGATTTTCCCTAATCAGTTCATCAAGTATTTCTTCTATTAAAATAGTTGGTTGTTATCACAAGTTGTCCATTTCATTCTCAATCATACACATCAGCTCTTCCCAGTTCATTGCTTTAACTGTATTTTTATGCAGCAATGCACAGTGTTCATGACATCACCATAAATAATCTACATTTTGTGGTGAATTTCAGTTGAGACTTCTTCAGCAGTCAATTCAATCGCAGCATGTTGCTAAAAGTGCACCAATGTGTACCCACTGCAGGCTTCCCTTTCATGAAGAGTAGCAGTGCAACTTTTTTCACAGCAACTCACCTTTTTTCATTGCAAATTTGCACTAAGAAATGAAAGAACAGATGCTAAAGAACCTGTTACAGCTTCTATCCCATCAGGACTGCCATCTATTGGTTATGTACAACATTGAAGACGGTACTTTTTATTCAATTCTCATAAATGTGAGGGAAATGCTTTATGTACTCTCTATATGTTTTTCTTTCACCTAGCCTACTATTAGTCTCTGTGTTTTAGAGATAAGAGAATTTCTTCTCTTTCTTTTCAAGATGTAGTTTTCTTACTGTATGTATAAGAAATCTCTCTTTTACTTCAGTTATTATGCCTGTTCATTGATAGGTGAGCTAAATCTATATTCTGCATTCAAGTCAAATATATTATGAGCATACTTTGTTACAAATAGGAAATTTGTAAACAGAAATTCCAGGACTAGCATGGCAAAATGCCCAGTTAGGATTTTCAATTTATTTTTTCAATTTTGACACTTGGCAAATTACAAAATGCAGCTGAATGAGATACATATCTCTTACTTTATTTTAAATTTCAAAAGCCAGGATTGGGAAAAAATGTCTCCTGTATGTTCTTGGAAACTTTTGGAAAATGGTTTTAGAAACCGAAAATCTCCCCGTAGATAAGAGGCAAAGATCTTGGGAGGCCAGGAACAGAAAAGCCAGAGTACATATTTATGTAAATGGAAATAGCGATATGCTTATTCATATCAAGGAACTGACAACTGTGAATGAGATTTGGGACTAATTAAACAAACTTAGCAGTAAAATCTCTGTAAGTCCCATTGTTCCATCTGCTTAATGAAAAACAATGTGCTATTTAAGATGGCACAAGCATCTCAGACTATGTGAACCAAATGCTTGATCCAAGTAAAACTGTTTTAAAATAATGTGTATTGCAAGATGAAATTATAAAGAAATTGCTCTCCTTGTGATGTCTATGTCCCAATGTTTTGATATGCTGAAGCAAGCCATAGGAAAGCCTACTTTGGATCAGATAATATCCAAAATAAAGTGCAGGAGCCTGAGATAATTTGAAGACTGGAGAAAAATCCTATTTTATTAGCAACAGCAGATTACAGTTGAGAATATTTTGCCTGAAAAGGTCTAGACAGCCTTTTCAGATGTGAATTGGAGAGAGTTCAAGCCAAAATCAAGGGTTTTTCTCTCAAAGGAAGGAAAAATCGTCAGGATGGGAAAAGGGTAAAGAAGAGAACAGAGCTAAATCCAAAGGGCAAAAAATAATGCATTCTGTGAAAGAATTGTTCAGAGAAAGAAAAATACTGATGGTCTGAATTCAGTTTATTTACATAGAGGAGCAACTCCTTTGTTGTTTTAAAATAAGGATTCTTTGTGACTCTTGAAACAAGCTGCAAAGGATAGATACAGGAATAAACAGACAGGAAAATAAGCTCACAAGAGATTAGAAAGGCTAATAAAATGTAGACTGATGAAAAGACAATTGTTTTACACATTGCACTGTAGTCTCCAGATCTGAGCTCCAAATGATTGAGTGTTAATTATGCAGTCTGAAAGATACATAGTGTTTAATTTGCTGATGGAAATTGCTCAATAAGAACAAGAGATGTGGATATTGTTGTGGAAAGGAATATTGTTAGAATCTAAACTTTTCAGAGTAATTCTCTGATAAGAGGCAACCAACGGAGCTTGAAAAGGAGGAGAGAGAAATTGCCCTTGAACGTTGGCATAGAAAACTAGAACATCAGAATATAGGGCTAATCAGTCAGATACAAAGTTTCAAAATTATGCACAACAAATGTGCCAATCTATGCTGCCCTGTACGTTTATATAGTAAATGTCTTTAAGAAGCACACACATAAGAAAAAATACTGAGAGCACAGGAAATACTGCACCTCAGCAGTATTCTGAATAAACAAATCCACACTGACCACTTTTGAGCTGTCCTGGCGCAGTGGTTAGAGTACAGTACTGTAGGCTGCTTCTGCTGACTGCCGACTTCCAGAAGTTTGGCAGTTCAGTTCTTCGCAGGCTCAGGGTTGATTCAGCCTTCCATCCTTCCAAAGTCGGTAAAGGAAGACCCAGATTGTTGGGGGAAAGAGGCTGACTCTGTAAACTGCATAGACAGGGCTATAAAGCTGTGTGAGATGGTATATAAGTCTAACTGCTACTGCTATTAGTTTAAATAGGGATCTTTTTAATAAAAAATAAATATTTAAAGAAAGATAATTTATATTCTGATAATTTAATTTTGAGTGAACAGATATCTAATTATTTAAAGGAAAATGGATTTATTCATAAGAGATCTGTTCCCTTTGCACTAGAAGAAAATGGATCAACAGAAAGCATCATTCTCTATAGGTATATGCTAGTTGACTCAGGTCTGGATCAGAAATGGCAGAAAAAAACTATTCCTGCTATCTTCCAAACCGGCTAGTCATTAAAGCCAATTCTTATTAGCTATGGTTCAACAGAAAATTTGGTTTAAATCATACTAGAATGTCTGGATCTACAGTATGTGGTTATATTTCTAAAGAGAAAAGAAGGAAACTGAAGTATAGTTGAACAAGGATGGGTATACAGCTGACACCAAAAAATATGGGGATCCTAAATCTGTCCACTGGAAGGCTTAAAATAATAAATGACTTAGTTTAATGAGAAAATAAAGCCAATTGGGAATTTGAACTTAGCAGTCACTAGTATGCAACATTACCACAGTTGTCACTTGCCTATGGTTTCAAACCAGCACTACACTCTATTTCAGCACGAGTTGAGATGCAGTTCAGAGATACTGAACAAAGAGATATGCCTCTCTTCCCAGATAAACCCTTCCTTATGGTCAAAAGAAAAGAAATGAAGAGATAAAGACTTGAGGGATATTTAAAAACTACCAATTCATGAAATTGGAAACTGGAAAGCAAGTGAAGAGATGGAATCTCTTTCCAAAAATAACATTTGGCAACTAGATAAATAACATTTAGTAACAAGAGCCAGTTTTGTCCAATGATTAAGGCACCAGTCTAGAAACGAGGAAACCACAAGTTCTTATCTTGTCTTAGCATGAAAGCTGGCTGGGTGCTTTTGAGCCAGTTACTTTCTCTCAGTTCAATCCATCTTACATTGTTGTTGTTGTGGGGAAAATTGGAGGAAGAAGAAATATTATGCGGAATAGAATAACAGAGTTGGAAGGGGCCTTATAGGTCATCTAGCCCAACCCCAGCCAAGCAGGAGATCCTATACCATTTATGACAAATGGCAGTCCAGTCTCTTCTTGAAAGCTTCCAGTGATGAAGCTCCCATAACTTCTAAAGGCAAATTGTTCAATTGGTTGATTGTTCTCACTGTCAGAAAATTTATCCTTATTTCTAGGTTGACTCTCATTATTCCTTATGTGACCTTCAGGTGATTTTGTCTGCAGTATCTCTTATGTAGGGCAGAACAGTTGTTCCATAGGTCTGTTCATCTTCTAAGTCTCCATGATGTCTCAGTGTGTTTTTGTGGATCAGGCCTGTGATTTTGCTTTTGTGGAAACCATCGGCTGTCAGTACTTTAGTCAGGGTGCATAGTTCAGTCTTTGAACACCCAACGGCTTCCACAAAAGCAAAATTACAGGCCTGATCCACAAAAACACACTGAGACATAATAGAGACCTAGAAGATGAACAGACCTATGGGACAGCTGTTCTGCCCTACATAAAAGGTACTTCAGACAAAATCAGTAAGATGCTACACAGGCATCACATCAAGACTGCCTTCAAAACGGACAGAAATATAGCAGCCATCCTAAAAAACCCCAAAGATAAAATTGACCTGGAAAACCAAGGCATATATGAAGTCCCCTTGTGCATTCATGCCCTGCCACATACATCGGACAGACCAATAGAAGAATAAGTACCCCCTGGATGAACACAAAAATGCCAGTAAAAAAGCTGGAACACATTCCTCATTAGTCCAACACATGAAAACCACAGGTCATAGCATCAACTTCGATGGCACCAAAACCCTTAGCCACATTCGAAAACCCAACATACAGAATGATCAATGAAGCTATAGAGATTGAAAAAAAGACCTGAAAGCATGAATAGAAAGATGACTCCACCAGATTGTCAATTATTCTGGAAGCCTGCACTCACTAACAAAAAATATCTTCCACCCACAAGCCAGGCAAACACCTGGGCACAAACAGACCCCCCGATACTCTCGCTCAACACACACCCAACCAGGCACCCAGATGAAACCTAGCTTCCTAATAAATGATACTGTCCATTTACTCAAGCCAAGCCGCACTAAAAGCTCCCAATACAGGAAACACAATGTTGCCAGCCAATCAAGACAAAAAAACGCTACAAACAGACAGAAGATTTAGAAAACACCAATCAAGCAGAACATAGCAAACTTCAAGAACCAATAAACACAGACAACCAATCAGATGAGAAAAAAACCATTCTAACACAGCACAAGGCTAGTGCCAAATTTAAAACAGAAATGGCTGTGAAAGCCTGACTCACAGACAAAACGCCAAATACAGAAGCCTGATGATGGCAGATGAGATTCTGCCGAAATGTCACTTTCACTTTAAAAGCACAACTAATGATGACGTGGGAAAATACCCGAGCAAAGCTGAATACCATGCATATACGATACCCGCGAAAACTTAAGAACAAACAAACAATATATTATATTACTATATATTATGTATACTATATATATATGGTTTTTCTTGCCTAAGAGTAAGACTTTACTTTTCTTTACATTGAATTTCATTTTGTTAATTAAGGTTCAGTGTTCAAGTCTCTCAAGATCCATGTGGACCTTGGTATCGTCTAGGTAGGTACATTGGCTATTCCTGCCAGCTTCGTATCATCTGCAAATTTGATAAGTTCCCCTTCTATTCCCTCATCTAAGTCTAATGTACTAAGTACATCTAATGTAATTTGCTGTATTGAGTTATCTATAAAATTAATAAAGGCAAGATAAAAATAAAATAAAAAATACCTGCCAGAACAAAGGCAATATAATGTACATTAGGCTTCAAGACAAAATGTAGTGGAAATGGAGAAGGATACCACTACAGAGCCAGATGGTTGGACTAGGAATAATCCCAAACTAGGGAGAGGACTATGATGAACTTTGCCTCTGTTATGAAGCATACTTTATTTTTTAAATTTTATTTCTCAAATTTAGATATCTCCCATCTCGCTCACAGAGTGACTTTAGTCAGAATACTCTTAGGTATAGCAGCAGGAGAAGCACAGATGGTGACCAACTGGGTCTAAAGACTTATAGGGAGAATGAGAGATTCACATGGAACAGCCCCCAGAATTCTTTCAGAACCTGATGAGCAAACTACAGAAAAGCTTTTATGAACTAAAGCAGGCTATCAATGCCTGAAATGAGAAACTAAACCAAATGTTTAAGAAGGATTTGAACAAAGCAAGGCTGATCCTGCCTAAACTTGAGATTTATAAATAATAAAAAGACCTTTATCCTGAATTAAGGTTGATAGTTTAATATCTTTTAATGAGGATAAACTAGATAAGAAGATTCTGAAAGACTTGGCCAGAGAAGAGCTTGGTAACATTTCCTGTTATAGCTTGAAAAAGATGAGTAAGAAAAATCTCTTCAGCCAGAAACAGAAAATTATGGTCATTTTAAAATGTTTATGGCTGAGTGACCAGTTCAGCCAACAATCTATGGAGGCTAAATTTCTAAAGGAAGAAGAGCAAATCGTATCTGGTAGCAGGAAATATAGAAGGCACTTGGAAAGCTTATATATGTCAACAATAACTGGACCAAATTTGGGTACATCAGTGGAAGTTACATATAAGAGTACAGATAATTCTTGACACTACAAAAAGGATATACAAGGTCAAGGATTTCAGTACTATCCTGTAAAACAAATTATTGCTCATGTGCCAACCAAGCCACAACCATACAAGTCACACAGACAAGATAGAAACAGTGAATGTGTGTCCCAGATGATGAGAAGGGGTTTTGGAGATTGCATCATCGCTTTCCATCTATGAATCTTTGGACCACTAAAGTTAATGGCAAGAGATACAGTAGTGCAAGAATATTAATAATTCAAATGCATTCACAAACCTTTAAGCACCTCTGTGGGTAAGGGGAAGGCTTCTTTCATTGTCTGTCTGTCTTTCATCCAGCCTATAGGTAGTAAAATAAGACTCTTATGTTTAAAAACTAGAGAACTACCTGTTTTCTCCCCCTTGTCTGTCTCTCTCTTGGAGCCATTGTTTAAATAGAAGAGAGATATAGATAGAAATGCTACCCTGCATATATATTAATATGATGAAAGCATATTAGTATTTATTCATAGCTGTTCTTTGAATGGGACCTGCTGCTAATTACTTGCGACTCTTAGAGTTCAGAAGCACATCCTGAACTCCTATTAAAGAGTCCCAACTGAGTTCAAATCTCCCAATGAAATATACAGTATAAAGAAATATGCTATGTTGGTCTAATACATTTAAGCAATGAATTCAAGTAAATTTGTCCATGTCCTTGATTATCAAGAACTTGTGCATAACAGTCCTATTCTGTATTCCCAATGTGTCCTTTAGCACATGAAATACAGCATTATCAATGCTTTTATAAAATTGATTAATTAGAAAACTTTAAATCGCAGAGAACACAGGTTGCATTAGAAGCGCCTATTGTGCAATATGTATTTGATACCTATTTGTCTTGGGGATCATATCAACAATTCATGTGTCTCCTAACAGCCAGTATTCATGAAGTCTTTTTGTTGCAGGTCAGGTGAAAATGAGCTGCAAATAGAAGACATAGCTCAGTATATTTATTCTGAAGGTAAGTTGATTGCTGGATCTTCTTTGTCTGGCATTTGAGGGCAAAGAAGAAAATGTTTCTGTAATCAATATGGATGAAGTAAATAATTCCATTGACCATTTAAAGCTGCCTGCATTGGGACAGGATACTGGACTAAATGAAACCTTTGGGTTAGATCCAGGAGAGCTTTTATTTTGTTATAACTACTAAACTGGGAAAATATCTTCAATTCCCCTTTTGGAGTTTTTTAAAATTAGGAATGTTACAACATATCTTCCATTCACAGTTCCATTCAAATTTACATGTGTACAGATGGATGCCAGAATTTAATTTTGCCAGCGGCATGGAATGCACTCAGCAGATACATAAAAAACAGAAAGAGGAACAGTTAAAGTTAAACTGGGAGTATTAGTTCAACGACCATTGAATTTAATATTTAATATAGACATCTATCAGCCACAAAAGAGAAAACACTTGGAGATGGGAAAAACAGCATTTGCCAAACATGGAAAAAATGTGTATTTAAACTGTATATGCCTTGGATTACAAACATGATCAGTAAAAGTCAAATATTAGATGATTAAAACTCATTAAAACATATGAAAAACTTAAAAGAAACATATCAAGACTTTTTCAGAACTGTAACAATGCAAGGAACAGTCAGCTCCAATTAATTCCATAGACTGGGCTCCACTGTAGAAAAGCAAAATTAGCTCTAAACTAATCTTATATTGGCATGTTAAGCATATCAGTATTGGAATCTAAAGAAGTCAAGTCTTTGAATCAATAAAACCTCAATTTTGTCCAATTTTAGCTTCAGTTTGTTTTTCCATAACCAGTTATTTACACTTTAGAGATCGGCACAAGGAGGATCTTGAGACATCCAATTTCAGCATGCAATAAAAGGACAAATATAGCTAAATATCATCAGTATATTAGCAGCAGATAGTCCTGAAACCACATATGATCATTTCTTATGATTTCTTAGACAGATCAATTAACGTGAGATCAGATTTTCTGGGCCATTTTTCAGAGGGGCAGACAGAATTTTCCCAATGTAATTTTTTGGTAGTAAAGCCATTTCAAAGGGATGCCAAATAAGTCAAGTATTGGTGAAAATGTGGGGAAGAATTGGAAACATGTAGAGAAAGAAAAGAGAAGAAATAAAGCATAAATTGTATGTAGTTCTGTGTGCTTTATATATATTCTTGAGTACAGGAAAGATAATGACTCAATTTCCATAGTAGTCAAGAAGTTAAGAGGATGTCATTGGCCAGGTTACTGTAATCCCCTAGGTTTCAGTTATAAATTCAAAGCAAGTGAATAGCCAATATCCAGGAAAAGACTATACTTGGACTCCTGTATTTTCAATAAGCCAGCATGAGGAAACCGAAATATGGTTTCGATAAAGCAGACAACTTCACATAAATGTAGTTTTGGTATAGTGACAACTTCACATAAATGCACTTTTGTATTCTGATGCCTGGTGCAAGTATGTAAATCATGGCATTTTTGTGATTAACATTGTCCTCCAAATTAATCACTCGGCTGTATCTTCCTCCAAGATACCAAAAGTGGAAGAAGGTTCCACAGTTCATAGTTTTCCCTTTTTCATTTGTGGAACTTCATAGACTTAATGCTTTCTCTCTATACAAAAGAAAAGAAATGGGTTGTCTAGTGGTGAAGGCACCAGACTAGAAAATGGGAGACCGTGAGTTCAAGTCCCTTCTTAGTCATGAAAGTCTGACTTTGGGCCAGCCACTCTCTCTCTCAATTGAACCCACCATACAGGGTTGTTGTTCCAGAGAAAATAGAAGGAAGGTGTGTCTAATCCTGTAAATATGGGCTAGGCAAAAGAACGGAGGTAGTTCTAGGAAAGGATTGCAAGAAATTATCACAAAGTTCAAGTACAATTAAGGCTGCATGGAATCCTACCAATGTTTTGGATATAGTGCAACAACATTACAGGAATTTGATTGTTACATTTTTAAAATTCTCATTTGTAATAATCTCAGTTGTAATAATGGCAGGCAAACTGCCTGCATATCATTATAGTAAATTGAAAGTAATTTGTAGGTACAATTGTAGCCAATTGCTAAGACTGAAAAAGCAACTTTGCCTCGAAGAGAAATTTAGATTTCTCTTTCTTGAAACTTATTTTCTCTCCTTCCTCTTTTCTCTGACCTTGTCTATCAAGGTGAGCAACTAGAAACAAGGGTATCAGCAAAAAAGTATGCAGCAATTGGGATCAGCAATTCAAAAGATGGTGGTGAGCTTAAGAGTTCCCACAATACGTTTCACAGTCCTTGATGAGAGTGAAACTGTTCTTCAGATTGTTGTAATGAGAAACCTTGTAGTTTAATAATTTACACATTTCTGGGGGAACAAATCACATAAGCAATTCTTTTGAATTGTTTTCTTCTACGGTTTATTTTATTGTTGAAATCAAATGATTTTCAGTTTATTTTTATTTTATTTTTTTAAACTGAAAACTGTATCTTGTCAATAGAAAATGAAAAGTAATTTAATGGTCAAAATTTTCCTCTATTGTATCTTGATGGTTTGACAGACTACCCAAAAGTACAATAAACTTGAACAATCAAGTAAGGTATTTCTGCATCCTAGAACTACGTTTAATATTGTGTTTTCTGAACTTGAATATTTTCATTTTATATCAGTTTGGATTCAAAGTTCTTCTGCAGTGATACATATTTTAAAGATCTATATCTATATATAGATCCTTTCAGGGGTATATGAAATCAAAATTGTTGAAAACTAATATATTAAAATTCCATTAAAATCATGAGAAGTGACAGTGGCAGTAGATGCATTAATTTTAATTTTTAATACAAAGTATTTCTTGACTTACGACCATTTGTTTAGTGACTGTTTGAAGTTGCAATGGCACTGAAAAATTTGGGGTATTTCTGCGAATTGAATCCTGAGATTTGTTAGTAAAATTGGTGCTTATGCAATCATATAAGTTCAATGCTGACTGTAGAGGTTTCTAAAAGTATGTTTAAAATAAGTATAAACTAAGATTATTAAGAAATTGGATGTCCAGGATCACGTTCTGAGCTCATAGAAGTACAAAATATTGATTCTACTCAGTAGTTCTGAGTATATGACTTGCAAATAAATAGTCCTCCATATTGAATGCTGATTCTACACTTTCTCTCCCTATTATCTCCATACATTTCCTCTGTCTTTCTCTCATCACAGAAACAAGTGTTGAAGGAAATCTATCAAAGGAATTTCCAAACTCTTCTGTGACGCAGCCTTCAACTCCAATAAAACAGGTAAAGAGCAACAAAGTCAAGAGTGGCCTGACTTTGCCACACTGATTCTTCATAGACATCAACATATATTTGTGTAGCACATGAGAGTGAAGATAGTCTTCAGGTTATGATAATAATTGGGAACAGAATTTATATTGCTAAGCAAAATAGTCACAAAGCTCGTTGTCTGCATCGCTTAACAATGACAGTCCCAGTGGCCATCATAGCCTCCAGGTCATGTGGGTCGTTAAAAGGTAAGTGGCAAGAGTCAAGTCCCAGGCAAGGAGCAGGGTGAGTGGGTAGGTGAGTGCTGCAGAGGGGGCAATGCTGTGGGAAGATGCCACAGGGCATGGGCCAGCTGGAGAGGGATGCAGACAGATTGGCAGGGAGAGAACTTCTTAATGTGGGCAAGCTGCAGGGGCTGCAGGCAGTTGGCAGGAGCCACAGGCCTGTACTTTTGAATGCAGGCAGGCTAGCAAGGGCTGTGGGCAGGTAATTCTGAGTACAGACAGGCACTACAGAGCATAAGTGGGCTGGTGGGGGCCACCACAGAGCAGGTACTACAGAGTAAGGTTGTAAATGGTGATCATATGACTGCAGCTCGTTCTGACATCATAATTGCAAAAATGGCATCCAGGTACTCGAATCACAATCATATGACCATGGGGATCCTGCAAAGGNTGATCATATGACTGCAGCTCGTTCTGACATCATAATTGCAAAAATGGCATCCAGGTACTCGAATCACAATCATATGACCATGGGGATCCTGCAAAGGCCACAATTTCATAAACTGGTCATAAATCCATCTCATTCCGCACTGGTATATTTTTCAACAGTCACTGAATGAGTAGTGGCCATAAATTGAGGGCAACCCGTTTATTTTGTGCAATATTTTAGGTAATAATTATGCTAATGTACAAATGATACATAATATACTTAATGACAAAATATGAGGAATAATAAATCATGCAGACATATATAACAAAGAGCATTCAGTTATTTTATATTTATATTTATATATATATATATATACAATTTTTTTATATATTATAATATATTATATATATAATATATATATATATATATATATTATATATATATGTTTTCTGAGGTTTTCGCGGGTATTTGTATGTGGATCTGGTTATTCGGGTTTTCTCCCACGTAGAATTGGAAGTATCTAGGCAACGTTTCGATGAAGTCTCATTCATCATCTTCAGGCTTGTTTCTTCAGCTCTGTGCTTCTCAGAGTAATGTAAGCTTGCAGCTGCTTCTTCCTTTTAACTGCTAGTGGGGTGTGACTTGATTGGGTGGGGGCTTGACTGTTCTGATTGGGTGGGGTGTGTTCTGATTGGTAGGGGGGTGGCTGTGTTCTGATTGGCTGGGGTGTGTTCTGTTTAGGTGGGGGCTTGGTTGTGTGTTCTGTTTTTGGTGGGGCTTGTGCACAACCAACTTTTAAAAGCAAAGCACTACAATGACGTGGGATAATACCCGAAGGAAGCTGAACTGCATTCATATTTATGTATATGTATATATATATATACGTTTTCACGGGTACTTACATGAATGCAGTTCAGCTTCCTACATATATATATATATATAATTCTCCCATGAGCTGTTCAGAGCATCCAGTAGTGGGAGGTGATTCAGTCTCTGTATGTATAGGCTTTTCTTAATTTGTGGGATGCTTCTCCTCCTCCACGGGACTTCTCCCAAGCGTCCCCCAGTTTTGGCTAAGCTTCATTGAGAATAGGCAGTGTTTTTATTCCTTCCTTGGCCGAAACAGGAGAAAACAGTTAATTCAGGTTTGAAAATAGCCCAGTCTATCTTTCAAATCCCCAAAACATCCGACAGCCGACAGAGCTTCCATCACCTGTTATCTGGCCGACGGAGCCCGTCTTAATTTTGGGGAGCACTCCCGACACCCCTGGGGTGGTTGGAGACACCGCCTTGAATTGTGCTTCTCCTATCCATCCGATTTAGCTCCTGCAGCATTGTTCAAATGGCCCAAGGCGAGATTAACTCTCCCCTCAGAAGACACCATTTTGGGGTGGAGACATAAGCACCCATTTGCGCCCTTCCTCACCGTCCTAGTTGGTCGAGGGAAGCCGTCTGAGGCATTTCCCTTGCACGGCGGGAGATTGCTGCTGGTCTGCATCTGCCAAAAGTAAACAGTCTGGCACCTTTGTTTTTCCCTTGATACATAAACCACATGGCAGTGCTGAGCTCCAAATTGTTTGCAGGCTGTGAGAAGCATTGTTCCCCCTTAGAGGTTTCTGCTTAAGGAACCTGGGGAAATTCAGAACCATCGTTTGTCTGCCTTCGGGGGGTTTTCTGTGCAACAAAGATTGTTGGCCCAACCTTCACAGCCCATCTGATGGAGCAGCACAACAGTGAGCACCAAGGCTTAAGTCCGCCTATGCAGGGAAGCTGTTGCAGGCCAGTGAATTCTCAGTTTTTTTCTTTCATTCTGGCCTGATAGGTGTCTTTAATTTGGCTAATCTGGCAATTTAATTAATCAGCTGCTTTATTGGCACAATTAACCATATTCTTCATCATCATCATCATCATCATCATAAAAACAACAACAACAATACAAATCACATTATAATATTACAAAGAAAAGGAGGAGTAGTGTTGCCAGGATCCCCTGTCCATTCCTGGAACAAGCCCCTGGGCGTGCCAACTGCCCAAATATTACAGTCTCCACTAACGGGCATACTGTACTATTTTCAATAACAATGGCAAGTGGCAGTAGTTCCAGAGCATCAACCTCAAAGGCTATGTCTAAATCCCAGAGCAAGTCAAAACAGCCCAAGGGAACTTCCAAAGCTGCGGAAAAAGATGCCAAGAGGTGCTAAAATGCATTAGAAAAGCACATGAAAAAGTGCATGTGAGAGACTGAGATAAACTCTCAAGCTTTGTCTCTCCCTAGACCGGCATTGGCCATAAGCCCCTCTCCACCTCCTCCCCTGGATCTGTCCATACTATCCAGGCGCAGTGCGACTCCTCAAGTACAACCAAGTAACCCAATGGTAGCTCCAGTCACACAAAGGCCACGTTTACTCCAACAGTGGCGGGACTTCGACAGGAGGAGGCCCTCCCGGAGGAGATTCCTGCGAGGATGAGAGCTTGGATGAACCGGCAATGGATTTGGCCTAGCTCTAGAATTTCAATCCACTCCCCCAAATTTCTTCATGTCATGCCCTCTTTCTAGAGATTCAGTTAAAAGGAATCTTATGGAAACAGCTATCCATCATTTACTAGAGATCTAAGCCATTCAACCTGTGGCTCTAAGCCAGTGGGCACGGTTTTTACTCACACCTTTTTGTTGTTCTGAAGAGTTCGGGGTGGGGTGGGGGGGGAGAACAATTTTAGATTTAAAACACCTCATCTGTTTCTTGGTCTATCGCAAATTTAAGATGACCACCTTGCAATCTATTTTGCTCGGCATTAGACAGGGTGACATCCTAACGTCAATAGATTTAACGGAGGCATATTTACATATTCCAATTAGGCCATCCCACAGCAAATTCCTCAGATTTTGCTACAACAGTCAACATTTCGAATATGTAGCCCTTCCCTTTGGCTTAGCCTCTGCCCCCAGAACCTTTACAAAGGTTCTCGCAGCCTTGGCTGCCCATCTCAGTGTTAGACCTGTCTGACTACAGTGTTATCTCGATGATATCTTAATTTTGTAAACTTCCAATCAGATGGCAGTTAGAGACACTCAAATCACATTGCAGACACTAGAACAACACGGCTTCTCAATAAATTGGACAAAGAGTCATTTAACCCCATCGATTCGATTGCTCCATCTGGGGACAATTATAGACACAGTTGAAGGAAAGGTTTTCCTGTCACCAGATAGACAAAAGAACATACTTCAATTAGCTATAGAGATCAGAATGCTCAAGTGGGTGCCCTTGGTCAATATCTCCAAATTACTAGGCAAAATGATCTCATGCATATCTATTATTCCCTGGGCTCTGCTCCACACTAGATCACTGCAGTGGTTCCTGCTTCCGTACCAGTGGTCAGGAAGAAGCAACTTCAAGTCCAGGGTCAGTATACTGTCAAAGGTCCTCATCTGTCTCCACTGGTGGACCAGGCCGATCATCAACAAAGGTTGCCAGTTCAAAGAGCCCGATAGACTTACCATCATGACAGATACCAGCCTGTTTGGATGGGGAGCACACTATCAGTCCCTCACAACCCAAGGCCGTTGGTCCTCCAAAGAACAGTTGTGCAGCATAAACTGGCTGGAGCTCAGAGCAGTCCATCTGGTTCTTCGCAGCTTCCTCTCACAGATTTGGAACCAACACGTGCTGATCTTGACCAACAACCTGACAACAAAGGTCCACATAAACAAGCAGAGGGGTATGCATTCGAAACAACTCATGCGGGAAGTGGGACGACTGTGTCATTGGGCAGAAAACAATCTGCTCTCCGTCAGGGCAGAGCACATATTGGGTCTGTCAAATACCCAGGCAGACTGGTTAAACAGGGCTACAGTTGATCAATTGTAGTGTCGCCTGCACCCGAGTCTATTTCAAGAGGTGGTTTGGAGATTTGGTCAGCCAGTCATAGACTTGTTCGCTTCACCCCTCAACTCTCAGCTCCCGAGATTCATGTCCAGATACCCTTCACAAAGAGCTGAGAACATCAATGTGCTCTGCTGCTGCTGGCCTCCAGGTTTTCTTTACGCAATCCCTCCACTTCCAGTGATTGCCAAAGTCATCCAGAAGCTTCTGGAAGAGAGAGCGGAACTCTTGCTGGTGGCACCATACTGGCCCAGGTGGCCATGGTTTGCAGATCTCCGGGATCTGTCCTTTGCAGAACCATGGAGAATTCCGCTGGATGGAGTCTCGCTCACCCAGGGCCCTCTTCAACATCCAGACCCTCAATGGATACGCCTTGTCGTATGGAGGTTGAGCGGAGATGTCTGAAAAGAGAGAAGTTCTCCAACAAAGTCATTGCCACCATCCAAGCAGCCAGGCACCCCTCAACAACTTGCATATACAATGCCACTTGGACTAGTTTTTGAAAATGATATGTTAAATCTTGCATTGATCCCACCTCTCCATCAGTGGCACAAATATTGGAGTTTTTACAAGAAGGACTAGACAAGGGTCTCTCACCAAATACTTTGAGAAGACAGGTAGTGGCCCTGGCCTCGGTCGTTACTTGTAGAGACCTACCATCTATTTCTCATCACCCACGCATACAGAGTTTTCTTCGTAGCACCACAAACTTACGGCCTCCGGTGGTTCACTGTTATCTGACTTGGGACCTTAACAAGGTTCTCATCGCACTCACGAAGTGTCCCTTCAAGCCCTTGAAGACTATGAGTCTCCACTTTCTAACATACAAAGTAGTTTTTCTAGAAGCAATAACATCTGCTCGACGTATTTCAGAACTGGCAGCCTTATCGATCTGGCAGACAAGATCTCTGCATCTTTCATTCAGACAGAGTAGTCCTTCGTGCTGACCCTATGTTCATACCAAAAATTAATTCAGCTTTTCACAGGGCACAAGAACTGATCCTCCTGAACTTCTGTCCGAAGCCAACTCCGGGGCTAGAACACCAATGGCATAGACTTGATGTAAGGTGGGCCCTTTGTACCTATATTCACCATACAGCGCCTTTCAAAAAAATGGAGGCTTTTTTCATTTTGTTTCAGCCCACCACTCAACGATGCAAAATCTCATTTTCAACAATAGGTCAATGGTTGGACTTGTGTGGATGCTAAAAAAATACTGGACTAAAATCCACACGTGGTTGGAAAAAATGGCAAAAAAAACATATAGACTTGAAACCAGAGATATTTTTATTGGGAATTTTACTAGATACATGCAATAAATGTATTAACAGCAGCTAGGATTGTATTTGCTAAAAATTGGAAAAATGAGAAAATACCATCTCAGGAGGGAATTATTAAGAAAATATTGGAGTGTGCTGAAATGAGTAGATTGACATTTGAAATTAGAGAACAAGAAGATAAACAATTTTATGAAATTTGGGATCTATTCTATCAATGGTGAGACAATAAAACATGGTAATGAAATATGTAGATTTTTAGAACATAATGAATATATAAAGATGTATTTCTTTTCCTTTTCTTATGATATATATATAAAATGTTTTCAGGATAGATTTGGGAGGATTACATGAATTGTTATAAAATAAACTAAGTATAGTTATCNGATGGTTAAGAGCTGTGATAGCTAAAACATATCAGACTCAATCATTACCGGTGCCCAGGGGCATAACAGAGCATTTGACCAGAAGCGCTGCAACGTCGGCAGCATGGGCCACACAAGCGCCAATAACAAAAATTTGTCGGGCAGCAACTTGGGCCTCTCCATTGCCCTTCATTAGGCACTATAAATAGATATCTTTGCCTCAGCTGAGGCTTCCTTTGGCAGGAGAGTTTTGCAATGGGTCCATAAGGCCCAGGAGGGGACTGCAAACCAGATGGAGACCTTCCCATAAAACAAGTCAAGCTTTGATATGTCCCACTACTGGATGCTCTGAACAGCTCATGGGAGAAAGGGCATTGGTACTTATCTGAGACACCCGTCCTCTGTGAGCTGTGAAGAACATCCAGCCCCACCCAATTTCTGTCTGGTGGGGTCCTGTTCCGGCCAATGATTAGATCAGGCATACAGGGCGAGGGTGTTCATCACTTCATCTTTGCCCAAACTGGGGGACACTTGGGAGGAGCCCCATGGAGGAGGAGGAGCTCCATGGAGGAGGAGGAGCCCCATGGAGGAGGAGGAGCATCCCACAAATTAAGCCAAGCCTATACATACAGAGACTGAAACACCTCCCACTACTGGATGCTCTTCACACCTCACAAAGAATGGGCGTCTCAGGTAAGTACCAATGCCTTTTTCCATCTGAGCAGTTTTCTGATTTTTCAGCTGACAATTTTCCCTATATTCTTTTTTCCCCCAAATTTTATTTATTCTTAATATTCCTGTCACCACACCTTTAAATGTATATATCCTAAACATTTACAAAAGTAGATCTCATATTGCTCATTACACTGTTATTTTTATTCATATTATTCTTGTTTTTTCAACACTTAGATTTGTTTGTTTTGAGCAAATAATACCAAATAATTACAATAATCTTGGCTTACAAAGGAAATCAGTCCTGTGAAAAGTTGGCAGATTGCTGACTGTTTCCATCACTTCAGGGAAGTAGCTTTATTCAAACCTCTATTATTAAATATGTCCTGTATAAACAGTTCCTCACCTAGCATGTTATAACTGATGTCATGACAACAGTAATCTGGAGTTGATAGCATTTTCCCCAAAATGTATGAAATTAGTAGTTGATCCTACCATTATTGCTTGGAGATTAATGTTTTGATTAGATTTTTTTTCCTTCAGCATCTTGAAATCCTTTCCAAATGACAACAGTATCTTTGCATTGCAGTATCCATTTTTCCAAATAAATTCTTAAGGCTATTGTGGTATACAGGTAATCCTTGGGTGACGACTGTAATTGGGACTGGAATTTCCATTGCTAAGTGATGCAGTTGTAAAGTGTGACATCACATGACCACATCATTTGGCAACAGCAATCCATGCAGTCCCCATTGCCATTGTTAACCAAATCCCACTGGTTGTTGAAATAGGACCCACCCCTCCTGGCTTGCTCCCTTCTAGCCCAGAGCCTTGATAAAGTAAGGGACTGCCTTCTCTTGACCTCTCCCCACCTGTTTATCCTGGGCATCTCAATCAAAGACAGAATGAAAGAAGTTGAAAAAAAATACATTTACTGAAATGGAATCAAATTATCAAGAAAACTTTGGTTAAAATAGTGAAGAAGTTGTTAAAATTATTCCAACTGAAACATTGGCCCAAATGAGCCAGTTGATGTATGCCATAGTCATAGTATATAACTACTGAGAAATTGGGGCTTCAAATACGAAGGAATGAAGTTATTAAAAAAGGAAAACCTAAATGGTACAGGCAAATAGAACTGAAAATAAAGAAAATTTACATAAACTTGACTATTTTAAAGAATTTGAAGCAAGGAACCTTGGAAAAAAAATCAAAACTGTGTGTGGCTGTGGGTGAAGTACAACCTGGACAGTAAAGGAATTTTAGAGGCTGCAGAACAGTTGAGAGAAAGTGTTATGGCTATTACAGAGAATGTCACGTAATATAAGAATCAAATAAATCAGTTCCTGCAGATTTTGCAATTTAAAGCAAATCAATATTAAATTCCACAAAACACTTGAAAAAGGGAAAGGACTAACAACAAATGAAGCCTGACAGAGACCCTAAAATTTTGGAAATGTTTATGGGAAAACAGTAGGAGTACAGTATGGGTCAAACAAATTGAACATGCATCGGAAATAGTCAGTATGGAAAAACATTAGAGCAATTGAAGAAATGGTATGAAAGCAATCAGAGAAGGTAAAAACTGGAATGCTTCTCGAGCAGACGAGCTGCATGGATTCAGGTTAATCTACAACTGAGGTTGGCAGACCAGATGAATAGAGGGTTTTGGAAGCAGCGGTCACCAACTAACTGGTGGTCCGTGAGAAAATTTTGGTGGTCCCGCAGAAAATTTATTTGCATTTTTTACATTGCACTAAATCAGAGGTCCTTAAACTACGACTCCTGGGCCAGATACGTGCAATGAATGTGTTGCTGCAGAGAGTCTCCCGCTTCGGGACTTTTTGTGCGGCTTTGAGTGAGGCATAAATTCCAACTTGGGGTCTGCTTCAGCCTCCTGGTGTGGGGCTTTGAGTGAAGGCTGGAGGGAAGTGCCACTGGTGGCGAAGAGCCAGAGGGCCTTGTTCCAGTGGGACTAATCATGGCCTGAAACTGGCTGACCATCTCAGTCTGCTGAGCCTCCAGGCACCAGTACCTGGCCTTGTACACCTGCAGGTCTTCTCTCTGCTTGGAAAGTCTATGCTCACAGTCCTCAGTGAGGTGCTTTTGCTGAGCCTCCTCAGTCAGATCCAGTTTAAACTGAACCAGCTGTTTTGCCAACTCTTTCTTGTGGTGGCTACTTAGCTCTAACAACTGCTTCCTGTTGGGGCCCTAAGGAGCTCGAGCGAGCAGGCAAGGAGTGGCTGGGAGGAGAGGGTCAAGTAGCGGTTGGCGAGGTGCCCCTTGACATGAGTGACATCAAGTTGGCCATGCTCACTCAGTCACATGACAACCTAGCCATGCCCAACCAGCTGGTCATTAGCAGATCATATTGGTGGTCCGTGTGATTTAAAATTATGAATTTAGTGGTCCCTGAGGTCCGAAAGGTTGGTGACCCCTGTTTGGAAGTACCAAAAACCAGAAAATGACTAAACAGTTAGAAGGTCATTCCTAATTCTGTAGGATAAGGAGAAGGGGATAGAGGACTGTTACAGGTGAAGCAAACTATGGGAAAAGAAAAATATGGTTTGAATTAAGAAAAGCCAAAAACCTTTGCTGAAGGAAGTCAGTAAAAAAAAAGCACTTGAAACAACAAAGGTGAAAGCTTTAGTGACACTGAATATAGAAAAGAAGCAAAACTGATGTGTTAATTGAAAAAAACAAGCCAATGCCTGGCTTATACTTGAAGAATATAGAAGAAAAAGTCAGTTAAAAAAGCCCATATGTTAAGATCAGGAGCATTATAAAAAGAAACCGAAGGCTTTATTTTAACAGCTCAAGAACAAGCTTTGCCAACTAATAGCATGAAGGTAAAATTCAGTATGTAAGACAATAGCAAATGTCATCTTTGTAGTAAAAAGGATGAAACAATTGATCATTTGATCAGTGGCTGCAGCAAAACTTCAAAATTGACAATACATCATGACTGAATTGCCAGAATTAGAGATTTTACTGGGAGTTTGGATCTTAATGGATAAAAGAACTATAGGAACCATCAAATTGAGAAAAAACTTGGCAATTTTAAGATCTTATGAGACTTTAAGATTCAAACAGACAGGCATCTTGTTCATAACATGCCTATCTAATATTGAAAAGAAGAAAGTCTGGTTCATTGATGCTCTATTTCAGATGATTGAGGAAAAACAATTGGAAAAAGTTACAAAAATACTGAAATTTACAGATTGAACGTTTATGGAAAAATAAATCCTTTGCTATATCAGTTGTGATTGGAGCGCTCGGAGTGATACCAAAAGAACTTTCTCAATATTGGGAAATACTGAATTTATCAGTTCTGAAAATCCCAATTTTACAAACAAAAAAAAAAAACCCAACCCATCCTGCTTGGAACTGCTTATATTCTTAGATGCTACAGGAGCTTAATAGTTCTTAGATCCTTGATTAAGACTTGAATTATTAAATTTCCATTAGTTTTGATCACTCACACATTTATAATGCCTCCAGTGATGCATACCCTTAATATGGTTGTGGGTCTTGCATGCTCTGTGGAGAATTAAGAGCTACAACAGAGCTTCAACCATACCAGACCAGTCTCATCAGAGAAGCTATACAAAGAGTGTTCTCCCATAATCAATATGGAGACATGTGATTTATATACTGGATTGATTGTTGCCTAGGTCAACAATCTAGGCATGGTAGGTGTTGGAGTTCCTGGATATCTGATAACAATTGGGGACTGGAAACTAAAACAAATGAAGAATGGTTACAGGAATTGGGTATATGCAGTTTAATGAAAAGGACCAGGGATGACTGCACCTTAGGGTGGGACAAGAAGCCATGGATAGAAACTAAAGCCCATGTCACACTGCACCAACGGATGGAAAGAGGATGTAAAACGGAGAGAAACACTTGCCATCCGATTGGTTACGCGATGCTACTCCGTTCTGTACTCCACTGCGTCCGTTTTTCATCCTCTCTATCCGTCCAGCATCTCGTCGACTGAGATTTCATCCGCTCAAAAAGTTTTGAGCTGCTCAAACTTTTGAGTGGAAATGTATCCAAACGGTCCATTTCTGCATCCGCAACGCATAAAGGACATCCTTCTAATCCGTCGTTCATCCGTTACAACATGCCTATATCCGTACGCATCTGCTTTGCAACCGTGCAACTCGCATCCACTCCAGTGAAAAACGGACACAGGGAGGAAGCGAAACGGACACGGAACGGACACAAATGTTAGTAGCACGGACGAGAGAAAGGATGAAAGCGGAATGCAGCTCGGCATACAAAGCATTTAAAAACAGAAAAACGTTCGCAGAGGGGACACTATCATCAGATATTTTAGGATGTCGTGCAGGATGTCTAGAGGATGCAAAAAGACACATAGGGGGAAAAACCTATATTTCCAATGAAAAGGGGGAGGAACTCACCTGGATCTCACATTTCAGTCCAGCCACCCTGCGGTGCAGACCTCTCAGCCTTGCTCTTGCTCTTCCACAGCATCCAGTCATTTCCGAGCATGGATCATCACACACTCCTTTTGGTAGCCACCATCGTTCATACAAGCCAGTGCGAAGCCATCTACAGGCTCTTTCACCTGTTCTACTGGGAAGAAAAGAGGCATCCAAGAAGTGTCTGGGTCCGAAGATGGATCGCGAGAAGAGCCGAGTACGGACTGCTGAATAACAAGCTGATGGTGGAGCTGAGGAACGAAGACACTCATGCATTCCAGAACTTCATGAGGATGCCGCCAGCCATGTTTGACGAAGTTGTGGAGCGGCTGAGACCAGGTTGACCAAGCAGAATCACCAACATCCGGCCCAGCCTGGACCCTGGGCTCAAGGTGGCATTGACTCTGCGCCACCTGGCCTCAGGGACACGTACAGGAGCATGCAGTCGGGCTGAGAGGTGCCACACAACACCATAGCAGCATTGTGGTCAGAGAAGTGAGTGCAGGCCATCATCAAGGATAGCTGGAGGAGCTCCTCCAGTGACCCTCCAGAGAAGGCTGGAAGAAAAGTTGCAGAGCAGTGGTATCAGAGGTGGAACTTCCCCACACGTTAGAGCCATAGATGGGAAGCACGTGGCCTGCAACCTCAGCCAACTCAGGTCCACTTCTTTCAACTACAAGGGCATTCTTCAGCATCATCCTCTTACCATGGTCGATGCTGACTACAAGTTCATGTACATCGATGCTTCAGGCAGGGGTCATCTTTCAGAATGCCCAGGTATACAACGCCAGTCACTCAAGGAGGAGGTTGGAACGCAACCTCATCATTGGCTTCCCAGATCCGACCCCCCCGCCCAACACACACAAATGATGCCCTATCATCGTGGGGATGACGCTTCTCCTCAGAACCTACCTCATGAAGCCCTACACCTCCAGAATGCCTCACACGGAAGAGAGATCTTTCAACTACAGGCCTGTCCAGGGCAAGGCGGAGGTGGTGGAGAACGCCTTTGCATCCTGCCAACAGGTTCCAGGTACTTCTCACCACCATGCAGCATCCCCACAGACTGTTGAGGAGGATCGTGGAAGCTTGCTGCATCCTGCACAATCTCATGCGCACCCGCTACCCAGTGTTGCAGTAACAGGCTCGTGGACCTCCAACAAGGCAATGGGACATGGAGCCTGGTGAATGGAGGCAAAGGCGAAACTAGATACGACCTGTGGATGTGCAAGCCCCAACAGAGCTTCACGTATGAGGAAGAAGCAGCGCAACCTCCTGAAACACTGGTGCAACTCCCAGCTGGACAGTGGAATGAAGACAGGATGATAGATGCTTAATGGATGCTTCCTTCAGCCTGTCTCATCACACTGATGAGATTGGGCCATGTATGTTGAAATGGCCCTACAATGAACAGGGCATTTAATAAAGAGTTGTGTTTATGTTGAAATGTGTGATCAATGATTACAATGTGTTATTGATAATACAAGGGCCAAAGGTGTGGCAACCTGGGAGTGACCACCACAGTCCCACTATGCTTGCACTGGAGGTTATCTATCCCACAGCTATTACCCATCCACCAGGTATCCTAACCCATCCCACAGCTATTACCCATCCCACAGGTATCCTAACCCATCCACAGTATTACCCATCCCAAAGGTATCCCTGCCCATCCCACAGGTATCCCTGCCCATCCCACATCTATTACCCATCCCAAAAGGTATCCCTGCCCATCCCCACTGCTTTCCTTTACCCATCCCACAAGCATGCAAAGTTAAACCCATTTTCTAGAAAGTTCTCCACCAAGACTTTATGTGTAATAAATAAATGAAGCAAGCCTGTGTTAACGCAAAGATAATCTTTATTACGATAACAAGCTGTAAAAGCAAAATGACCCAAGTTCACAGTGTTCCAAGCAAAGATAAAGTCAACAGGTTAACACCCGGTCTCTGGCCTTTCTTGGTCACTCGGAGGGCAGCCCAGTCTTCAGGGTGAAGGTCAGGTGCTGTGACGTGCGCTGCTGCTGGAGTGTGCGCTGAGCGTCATTGGGGTGCCTGGCCCCGACGAGGACAACAGGGACGTTGTGAGAACGCTCTCAAGAGTGGCTCAGTCCTGTATGGTTGAGAGCCTCTTCCTCCAGGACATGGGGGTATCAGCCCCAATACCAATACAGATGTTCTGAGGCCGGGGCTTGGCTGTGGATGAGAGAAGGAGCAGGTAAGTGGATGTCTGGTCTGCAGCTGAGCGAGGTGAGCCTGTGGGTGCATCTGTGTGTGCGGTGCATCTGTGGCACGTGGGTGGCCATCGGTTGGCGGGTAGGCATCGTGGCATCGTGAACGGTGGCGTACATGTACCTGTGCCTGGACTGGAAGGCAATGCCTGTGCTGCTGACCTTCCTAGTACCGTAGCCTTGTAGAGTGAGGGCTGTGGAAAGCCTTGGAAGGGAGGGACATCAACCTGGGGGTGAAGGAGGCAGCCTGGACTGGGTGGGAGCAGGTTTCAGCTGGGTTCTGGAGGGTGTTAACAAGACCCGGTGATTCCGTGTACCTCTTACCCACTGGTTACTGTATTCCGACATGTTCATGAGGGTCTGATTAGACGAGGTGAGAAGGGCTGAGGTATGAGAGGATGGACTCGGTGTGTGTGGTCAGCTGGAAGTGAGAAGATCTACGCTGCTTCTGATGGTGTCCGCTGATCTCAGCAGGACGTTTGGCCTTGCCCTCCAGTCTGCCTCTTGCCTTTCTGGAGAGGTGGAGCTGGGGTGATGTGGGTTGCCTGTAGGTGGGAAGTGCCTCCCTTGCTCCCACTGGTCAGGGGAATCCGTCACCGCTCACACGGTAGTGTTACAGCTGTCGGGGTTCTTACGTGGCACGCTCACAGATACCTGCCTGGATATAGGAGCTGACTATGCCAGAAGAGACGGGGTCTCTGCGGCTGCTCTGAGAGAGAGGGTTTGTGAGGGCTGCTCCTCGGTGCGGATCTCACCCTCAAGAAGCTGCACGTTGGCCATCATGTAGGTCTCTTCGTCCGTCAGATTGACCATGGCATGACCAGATTTTGAGGTGCAGCTTCCCGATACCCAAGGGTGTGCATGTGCTTCACCAGCCAAGGAGCACATGCGAAGTGATAGCCAAGCTCTCTGCTCTTCTCTCTTCAAGCGCCTTGCTTCCTTGGTGTTCATTAGAGCCTGTAGTCCCTCCGCCATAAGATTACTCATTCTCCCTCAGCCATTCCGCACCTCATCCTCATGGTTCCTCTTCGATGAGTAATCTCCCTCTCCCAGTTGACGTGTTCTGCCTTCTTCCTCCCTCTGCAAGAGGCCATGATGGGCCTCATCAGAGGGCTTCAGTTGTAGGCTGCTCCTCCCACCACCACCGGGCAGCAGCAACAACAACAACAGTAGCGAGCCAAAGCAGGACCACCACCCAGCAGGCAGCACAGCAAGCAGCGCCAGCAGCCCAGCAGGACCAGGATCGCGCACCAGCAGTAAGCACCAGCACAGCCCAGCAGGACCAGAGCACCCAGCAAGGACCAGGAAGCACCAGCAGCACAGAGAAGCACCAGCCAGCAGCAGCAGGACAGCAGCACCAGGAGAGCGCCAGCAGAGTAAGCCACCAGCAGAAGCTCAGCACCAGAGCAGCGACCAGCAGAGTAAGCACCAGCAGGAAGCACCGCAGCACAGAGCAAGCGCAGCAGAGTAAGCACCAGCAGAGAAGCACCCAGCACAGGAAGCAACGCCAGCAAGAGTGAAGCACCAGCAGACACCAGCCACCAGGAGCCGAGCGCAGCAGAGTAAGCACCGCAGAACACCAGCACCAGGAGCAGGCGCCAGCAGAGTACAGCACCAGCAGAACACCGAACCAGGAGCAGCACCAGAGAGTAAGTACAGCAGAAGCACCAAGCACCAGCAGAGTAAGCCCCAGCCAGAGCCCCAGCCAGGAGCAGCGCCACAGCAGAGTAAGCCCCAGCGAAGCACCCAGGCAGCAGCAGCCAGCAGAATGAGCCCAGCAGCAAACCCCAGCACCAGGAGCAGCCGCAGCAGAGGAAGCACCAGCAAAGTCCCAGCAACCGAGGAGCAGCGCCAGCGAGTAAGCCCCGAGCAGAAAGCCCGAGCACAGAGCAGCGCCAGCAGGTGAACACAGCAGAAGCCCCAGCGCCAGGAGCAGCGCCAGCAGATAACACTAGGCAGAATGCCCAGCACCAGGAGCAGTGCCAGCAGATGTAAGCACCAGCAGAGCCCCAGCACCAGGAAGCAGTGCCAGCAGAAGCTCCCGCACCAGAAGAGTCAGCCCCAGCAGCAGAAGCCCCAGCAGAAGCAGTCAGGGCCCAGGGGTGGCGGATGTGGCCCTGTCCCTCTTGGCCAGGGCTGGCAGCAGGATGGCACAGGCTTTCTCTTCTTCCCCCATGTTGTTGGGTGTTGGCTTGCTCTGGCTGTGGAGCTGTGCTCTGGACAGCAGGTCTTTCCTCTGAATGGTGACCTGCTTGCGAGCTGCTTCCCTTTATTCCGCGGGGCTGACGACAAGGATCCTCCTGATGCGCAGGAACACTGTGCATCCGCTAGCATTCCGTCTTGCATCTGCTCATTCGCTCAGCATCGCTCTGCATCGCTCCTTCGCTGCGCGTGCCCGCTTCGCGGTGCTCCCCCGGAAGCCCTGCGGATGTACCACCCGCTCCATCCCTTCCAATCCGCTAGGCTTCGTGGAGCATCCGCTTTTCATCCCGTTCTACGTCTCCCCCCGTCCGTTCCTTTCGTGTTGTCGCTCTGGTTTATGCAAATTCGGGGACTTTTGAGACGTGACTAACACGGATGGAACATTTTCTTGTCCGCTGTGTGCCTTTTTATACAACGTTTGCATCCGTGTTGGCCAGTGGACAGGCCCGTATCAAGAGAGAGGGAAAGAACCAGAACTAAGGAGAAATTTCCTGCATGAGAACCAATTAAAAATTAGTGGAATGACTGCCTTCCAGAAGTTGTGGGTCTAACTTCAACACTGGAAGTTTTTCAAGAAAAGTTAGACAACCCATTGTCTGAAATGGCCTATAGGTTATCCTGCACTTGAGCAGGGGTGTGGACTAGAAGACCTGCCATAATCTCGTTCCAACTCTGTATATTCTTTAAACTCAGGGTCACAACCTTTTGGACCTCAGGGATCACCAAACTCATAATTTGTAGATCCCAGGGACACCTAACTGGTTTCTGTGGATTGGCCTAATTTGTGGGTTGTGGCTTGGCTGGTCATGTACTGGCTGGGCATCGGCTTGTATGTAAATATTATAATAATTATAATAAATGATTGAATTTTTTATAAAAAAGGCAGCAACTTTTACCCATATCATGGCAAAGCAGGGCAGGCAGAGTTGAATGCTCACAGAATCATTCAGTGATCTATCTATCTGCCATCGGCTAGCTCAGTCTCTCAAATTTGCTTGCCATGAGTCTGGGCTGAATTTGCTTGCAAGCAAACCTTCAGTCCTAAGGGAGGTTTGGCTGTACTTAAAAGCAGAGCCAAAGATCTGTTCTAAAGACTAGCTAGAAAACAAGAAATCCAACCATTTTCTGCTTCCTAGCTAATCTAAATCTCTGCATAGCAGGACAGATGATGGTCGGAAAAAGGAAAAACAGCAATTTAGCAGGCAAGTTTGTCGGGTAAGGAGTGAGTAGGCAGGGAGGGTTTCAGCAGGCCATGTGGATGGCACAGCCTTGTGTTTCTGCGCAGCCTGGATTAATTGCTTGGGGAGGGTGTTCTGGGAGTGAGATTTCTCTGCAGCCCACCAAAATTTTCTCACGGTCCACCGGTTGGCAACTGCTGCTTTAAATGGTCTCCAGCAGGGGTCCCCAACCTGTGGATCGTAATCCACTACCGGGTTGTGGCCTGTTCGCAATTGGATTGTACTCACAGCCCCACATGTGTGCATGGCGGACACCGGTACATGCGCCCACCACTCACACAAATGAAGCTGTGTGCATGCCTGCCCTTTGCCCAAAAAAATCTGCTCTTTCCACCAAACGCCCCAATGCCAGGTCACCAACTCAGAAAGGTTGGGGAGAGCTGGTCAATGGGACTCTGAAATGTTGGTTGAGAAACCAGGGCCAGCAGCTGCAGGATTACTGGAAGAAAAATGGTTTGCCCATTGCAAATATAAGAAGAAATGATAAAATAATTTGTAATAATTTGTAATATGTTATTACAAATCAAGCCCAACAAAAAGAGGAAAAATGTACTAGTTCTGGAAAGAACAATATCAAAATCATAAATAACAGAACAGAGGCTGGAAGAATATTTATAATAAAATTGCTGTTCTCATAAGTACATCATACATAGTTTGGCTACTATCTTGTTGCTTAACATAACCATCTTAATCAGCATTGCCTTGCAGATATGGTGTCCATTCATTTAAACAAATATACTTAAAATGAATGTATCATTAATTCTATAAACATTTATTTCCCCATGGTTCTTGCTAAAATGTAACCATTTTTATCCTAAAAATTAACACTTTTGATACAGACTGAGAGTAAATTTTGAATAAGATCACGATCCTATAATCTGTAGGCTGTATCTAATCTTAAATTTTTGTAGCTCCCTCAATCTTCAAACAAATCTTGGCAGCAAACAACTGTTACATAATGGTTAAAATTGCATAGTTAGACAGGGATGAACCAGGTTTGATAATAGAAACTTGGGTGATTTTGATCTGTCACTTTCTTTTGATTCAGACTACTTACAGGATACCACAGTGATTGTACCAATGTATGCTCCTTGAGCACGGAGAAGTAATGGATGTTAAAATATAATAAATGAAACATAATTTTTCTCCTCTTAAAGATGAACAATTAAAAATTGGTAGTAAAAGAGCTTGAACTTCAGATTTTTATACCTCTTTTTAAAATAATGATCATTCAATTATCATGTAGACATTTTCTGACCTACAGCATATTTTTTCCAAGTAGTGTGCTTGAAAAAGAGATTTAATCAATACACGATGGTGCAAATGGAAGTGGAAAGTAAAGTGTGCTGTTTGTTTCCTCTATAGGCATGCAATTTTGTGGTAATTATGCCATAACACCTAAGGCAGAAAAGGGCACATTCCTTACTCTCCTGATGAAATTTAATGCTCTGTTTCTACCACTCCATAGGTAGTTATGAGCATTCATCACAGTGTAGATAAATATATTATTTTGCTACTCTTTTTCACATTCTGTCTATTTTTTCTGTTTTTTCCTTCACTGCCTAGATTCCAGAACTCACAATCACTGCTGACTCACCAGAAAAGAAGGACCCTTCTAAAGATCATTTCATAGATTTTACTGATTCCCCACAGGGACATGCTATCAGGGTCCACACCACATCTCATGAGGAGCTGAAAGTGCCATGGGGTTTCATGCTAGGTGCTGAACCCCATCCCTTGGGACAGTGGGATGCTCCTGAATTCAGCAAGTGTGACCTCACCACAGAGGGATCTTTCATGGAAGAATGCACGGAGGAACAGTTGAGAAGATACCAAGAACTGCCCCATCGCTTGGAGGAAGATGCCATAGATCGAGAACTGGAACAGCTTTACTTGTCCCATCTGAGCCGACTTCGAGCAGAGGAGCTTGGAGGAAGAGGAGACTGGTCTGAAGAGAGCTCAGGCAGCAACACCAGTCCTGTACCATCTCTCATTGCATTGCGGCAGAGTGTCTTAACTGATCGTGACCTGATAGTCAACTGGACAGGCCCAGAGAGAGCACTCAACAGTTCCCTGGCAAAAGAGATCACACTGTACTATGCTAAGCAACGGGATGATGACTCCAGAGATAGTGAGGAGGAGGGAATTGTGGCAGGATATGCAACACAGGGACCTCCTGAGGTGATGGGACCAGGCCGTGATAGCCCACCAGTCTTACTAGAAGGCTGCTTTCTAAATCATCTGGAAGAGGGAAATGTCCAACAGAGTCCAATGAAGGACTCTGACCCCTTTCCCAGTTTGAGAGTGGTGGCACCTAACACCTTGAGGCCGGTAATTCCAGAGGCTATGGTGATGCCCCTTGTAGTTCCAGCCCGGACACTAGTTCCCCTACCAAAGCGGCCCACAGACCTGCCATCCAGCCCTCTTGATGCCCATGGACAAGGCAAGAGCCAGGGCTTCTTGATAGGGCATGGCAGCCTCTGGCTGGGTGAGGGCCTTCATGTCCACAAGCCCCCTGAAACCAGTCCCATTCCTCATAATGAACTTGAAAAGATCTTGACACGCTCCCTGCGGTTCCTCAGCCTCTTTGTCTTCCTTCCCGTGGTTTTCAACAGCTGCATGCCTTTGGTGGCCGTTACACTTTACCTCCTTTTGGATTGGTTCTCATAATTGGTATGACTCTCAGAAGTGCCAAAGGCTCATGAGAAGATCTGTAACTTGGCTCTATTCCCGTTTCACCTGATCAACTAAAAAGTTGGCAATAGTCTCAGATCTTTTAGAGTTAATGGCATATCCATTCTAAATTTCCCAAGGTTCAGAACTATTTATTTTTATGAAATCATCTTGTATAAGAGATGAATTGCTTGGACAATAAAAATGAGCTATATGAGAAACTTGCCATGAATTGGATCTGAGGTGGCATTTGTAAGATCCAGAGCGGGTGACAGAGGGCTCAAAGCCCGAATAGCCCTCCCACTCTCCCTTTGCACAGTTTATTCAAGAAGGTTAGAAACAACAACATTGTCCATCTTGTCATTTTCAAATATAGAGAGGCAACTAAGTATGCCTTGTCTGAACGGCCTCAAATCCTACTCAAAGAGCCAGAATAATATTTCCCTTTTCCATCTTTAAAAACAAAATCCCTTGTTATGATTTAGTAACAAGTAATCAAACATGTAATCAAACATGTACATTTTAGTAATCAAACATGTACATTTCTTGGGGAAAAAGTCAAAATGACCCATGTAAAATTTAAGATAGAATGTTTTATTTAAGTTCTTTATTCCCATTCTCTATATATTAGTGCAAAGTTTGGTAACTAAATTTCTAGTAAGTTTGAGGAGCCTCTGGTTTTATTATATCACAAAGTACCAACCTGTTCTGTGTAAGATTTGGAGAAATCAACTAACTAGCTCAGTTTCTATTTTGCTTTTCTCATGGCAAGTACAAATGAATTCTGCATTAACAAACAAACAATCCCATTGAGTTAAAAATGACCCCACACCTAGTGCTAATCTATTGTAGAGGTTCCTTTGGCTCTTTGGGAAAGAATACAGGCTTAGACCTGAATATACTATCCTGTGACATAGCAGTCTAGCAATGTGAAAAAGACTAATTAATAGATGACCCCTAATCCCCATTTATTTTTACAAGGCTGGGAAATTGTAAATATGTTTTGAAAATATCATGAAGCACTTTCTTTCAGAATGTTCTCCTGTGCCAGCCTCAGTGAATTTAACAAGAAAAGTCCAAAGGCAAAATAGCACTTTTGTTAAGCACCTGATTTCAGAAGGATTTGTGCAATCCTGGATTGTGCTCCACGTTTGTGTAATTTCCCATTATTTGAATGAAACAGGGAGACAGATAGTTTTCCATTCCAAAGAAGATGGCAGCATTTTCAGTTCTTTGCCCGCACAGCTTCTGCAAAATACAATCACAACCATTCCAGATGGCCTCAACAATCGCACAGCCAAGTTCCATTCATGCCCCTATGCTGAGCCCTACCCAGCTTCTTAGGAAGAAACTTTGGACTGCTGGCTGTCTGTGCTTCTGAGACCCCTTTTCACTCCTGGATCCTACACTTCTCTGCCACTGGCAGGGTCCAACGTGCAGGACTACAGGAAAGTTCCCTAAAACAGATGGCTCCGTATTTATTTTTGTACCTGGTGGGAAGGCTGATTTTTTTCTACCGTAGAATTCATCCCAAGATAGAGATTTTATTTATTAACAACTAGCAGTACAAACCCAGGCTGGTGGGTTTGCAGAAGGGGTGTGTGTGTGTGTGTGTGTATGTGTGTGTGTATATATATATTTATATATATATATGTATGTATATATATATATATATATATGTATGTATGTATGTATATGTATGTATGTATGTATGTATGCATGTATGTATGTATGTATGTTAGGTGTCTGCAGCAAAGGAGTAGATTGGAAACACCCTTTGTCTTCATGTGCAATAGGTTGAAATGGCACTGAACTTGCTGTAAGAAGAAAGCCCACCTGCTTTCATGCTGCTAAATGTTTTTCATTAACTTCCTCTTGAATGTTGTACTGTCAGCAGCTGCTGTGATATAGCTTTGTGGGGCCTTGTGGAGGAAGTGGAGATATTTGTATGGGTTTTAAAGCCACTTCTGTCTGCAGATCCAGACATGGTCCTGCTTTCCCCATCCATTGGTGAATGCTCTTAATCAAGGAACGTAGGGAGGTTTGGAAAGTGGAGTACTGTTTGTGCTTCATGAAGAGAGATCTGTCCTGACATCAGTCATCTTAAGAAAAACCTGTATTTTCCAGATAAAAGCTGAGATCAGAATGTAATTAGCAGTCACGGCTATGTGTGTCTGTGTGTGTGTGTATGAGAGAGAGAGAGAGAGAATGAATGAGAAAGTACACATACTTTTCTTAATTGTCCCACAGTTGACATTATTTGATCTCCTACTATTGTTCCTTCTGCCTTATTCAAACTGTCAGATCCTTCATCAGACAAATATGTCTTATACATGTTCCACACCACATAAGTTCTGAAAATTATTTGGTACCTCCACTTGGCTACAAAGCAAGCATTGATTATACTTCACATGTCTATAGAAACACTGGTGAAAGCCAAAATTTTCATAAGTGAGCAGGCTGCCTCTGGTGGCAGATTGTTGAATAACATTAAGGACTACACAGTGGGACATAAATATATATAATGGAGTATTATTCTTAGAGAGTTCTTCTGCACAACTTGTATTGAAATGCAAAATATCTGCATAAAACATTCCTGTGTTTTTGCACAGCTCCTGGCCATATAAGTTAACATATGCAGGAGAATTTATATGCGGAATGTGCTTCATGTTAATAAGAGGTTTCTATGGATTTGGGGATATCCAATTTCAAAGTACTTTGGATTAGCTCTTGTAAAACCAGGCTTATTTTAGTGCTTTTACTTTATATTGTTTTTGTTAACTTTCAGCATTCAGCTGGCCAAATTAGAGTACAGTTATTTCAAGGTACTCCATCTGCATATAGGAAGCTAACATTTGTGCAAGAAAGCACAAATACTTTACTTTATTGTACTTTATTTTTAAATGAAGTGTGTTCAGTAATATGAACCTCTACTTTAAGTTCAATGTTGTTTACTTTAAACATAGTATCAAAAAGAGCTAGATTTCAGGCTGTTATAAAAAAACCCCATCTCTATAACCACCGGTGTATCTGCATTAATGTATACATCTTTGCTCTCACTGCATCCTGCATACTAATTCTTCACCAACATTATTATAGGAAAATCAGTGGCTTCTCTTCTCTGAGCAGCAATAATAAAATGTAATTCAGAGGAGGTAAGAAGTTTGGGTAATTTTTATACTTAATGTTGAAACTAAATAGATGTAAGAGTGCACAAATATAATTGTATGCAACAGGTTAGCATGTGTTATAATTACAGCTACTCTTTATAATACATTAACAAGTTACCCATTTTTTCTGAGTCATGAAAAATACAAGCCAGAAAAAACTAGGAGAGCCAAGTTCATAACTCCTTCCATTTATGCACAGACCCTCATTATATTTACAATGTTATATTTGCAAAAATCCAGCTAATTTTCAGAACAACATTATACTCTGATAGTATTAGAGCAAGAACAAAAATGAATTCTATGACATCCTAAAGACTTACATTTAATATAGCATAGATTTTTGTGGATAATAGTCCATATTGTTAGATATCCAGAGTAGAGAGAGGAGTACTATATATGCACAGCCACTTGGAAGATTAGGTTAATGGAGATGGCAGAAAAAAAGATCAGAAGCACTGAAAACTATCTTTAGATCCTGACCAATAGTTTAGAAATCAGTAATTTAACAAAAAATCAAGGGTTTTCTGATTACACTGTTAAATCAGCTCACCAGTGTAAGAATAACTGCCACATTCAAGAGTTTTGTTAATGATCGAAGAGTGATTTATTTATATTTTATTTGCAAAGTTAAACTAGCTGAAGGTAGTTATTCAAGCTAAACTATATTGCTTAGACTCTGGAATTAATTTTAAAATGGTCAGATAGATCAGGGATGTCAAACTTGATTTCATTGAGGGCCACATCAGTGTTGTATTTGACCTTGGGGGACCGGGGAGCATGGCCATCTCAACATCACTTATTTCGGGAGAGTCTGTGGTGGCCTGAGAATTCTGCCAGCAAAAATGGGCTCCCAAGCTCTGTTTTTGCTGGCNGCCCCCCCCCCCCCAGCCTTGAGTTTGACACCCGAGATAGATAGATGGAAGCGATAGCCCAGATGTCTAATTTATTATGGATGAGAGGGTGATTTATTTGATCTTTTTTGTGGCTAGCTTTTTAGGCTGTGCTGACCTCTTGCAGATTTGCAGCTGGTTCTGTCCAGTAATCTTATCTTGATGCAAGTTGGCTTATGCATGCAGAATGCATTGTGGAGATTTCACTTTGGCCACTGGTATTTATGGCTTTGTCCATAAGAGATTTCTTATGAATCCATGCAATTGGGGAGTGGGGGGAGGAGCTGTGCAGGTTAAATTAGTATCAAGCTATGGATTTATGAATGAGAAATCATGCTTGTTCAGCCCTTGAAACGTAGCTTGCTAGAGAACACTCAATAAGAGAATTAGCAGTAGTCCATTTGTCCATGTTTTAAAAGCAACAACTCTGCATTCTTTCTTCAATTTTGCAATCACCCCTTGGTGTGGAATTAGATTACAATCCCAGAAGCCTTATTTATTTTAAGCAGCCTTCCCCCAAGATAGAGCCCTTTAGATGTCTAGATTGATTCGATGATAGGAGATCAATCATCTCCTAGATTGAGGCTGCCGCCTTTGATCATGTTCCTCAGCCAGGTCTCTTGCTATGGAAAAAGATCTGTGCATGGCAGACTATAGGGAGCATGGCAGGGAATCTTATATATCTGCTACTGTAGAGCAAGGAATTGGATGGGACTTACGTGTGCGTGTGTGGGTGTGGGTGTGTTTATATGTGTATGTGTGTACATCCTTTTGAGCTGTGCCTGCTTCAGAAGCACTAATAAACATCCTGACTATATATAGCACTTGTGTCCTTGGGAATTTTTTGGAAACCGCAACAAATGGATGAGGGTAACTGCTACCTGCCCTCCACCCTCCTGTGATTATTTGGAAGCCTCAGCCCCCCAAGTATTTGCTTCCATATTCCCCCTTTCCTTTGATTCAATTAATGACCCAAGAATACTCTTTCAAGAGGCTGTTCTTCCCCAATAGATGATATGTACTGAAATCTAACTTATTTAACTTGTCATTATCAGCAAAAAGAAGCCTAAAAGTTGGTAGTCCGCAGTCATTTTATCTCTAGGAAACTTGGGGCCCCCCCAGTGTTGCTGAATATGGCCAGTAATAAAGGATGCTGGGCTTCAGTGACACTTGAAACTCATGAATTTCAGGGGGAAAATAGAGAAATCTGGTAATTGGTAATATAGTACAATTCAATATGCCTGAAAATGCCTAGTTTCTGGTTTAAACTGACTCTTGCAAAAAGCATTAAAATTGGCTTAAGAAAGAAGTGTTTAGTAATATCTAAGAACTTGACAATCTGTTCAATAAAGTGTCTGCCACAGGATACAGACCAGTGGTGGGATTCAATTTTTTTTTACTACCGGTTCTGTGGGCTGGCTTGGTAGGCATGGCAGGGGAAGGTTACTGCAAAATCCCATTCCCTGCCTATCCCACTAACCTGCTTTTCATCTCCGTTCTCCTATGCATGGCAACAAAAGAAGACCCAGCCAATCAGCTGGGACTTGAGAAGCAGGGAATAAATGGGACAGGGCCAGTCAGAGGTGATATTTGCCGGTTCTCCAGACTACTCAAAATTTCCGCTATCGGTTCTCCAGAACTGATCAGAACTGTGCTGAATACCACCTCTGTTACAGACATTAATACCCAATTCTGGCATTAGATTTCAGTGTCAGAAGTCAACCCAATATAGGCAAAGCAACAGGAATTTACTTCAACGTGTAGACTTTTTTTCTTCAACAATGTTTGTAAAAATTAGGTTTTGTGTGTATGGACTTCATTCCCCTTGGGATTCTCCGTCTAGAAAAAAATGGTTAGAAACAAAATATCAGAGCAAATAAATGCTTTATTGAAAATTATTAAGTAAATCACCAATGAAGGCTGGGAAATTTCTGGTCATTAACGGGAGCATAAGACTATTTTAGGACAGCAAAATATTCATGTTTATGAACGTGCAAGACATTGAATTTATTTTGCAGAAGACTGCTGCTCAGGTTAGTTTGCAATTAACATCTTCTGCTTTACAAAAGGACATTAGCTGCATGCAGCCCCTTAGGCCAGATCTTGTTTTTCCTTTCATGTCTCCCCTAGATAAGGGGGAGACAATCCAAAGAGGTGCCTTGAACAAATAATTGGACAGCCGATCCAGCAGAGGCAAAGCAACAGTAATCAGAGCTGAAACAAAACAAAGGGTAATTTGATATTCTGTTTTTCACAGTAGATAAGTTTTTGGAAAGCCTATGAGACAGACACATTTCCAGTAATTATGAACTTAGAAATAGCAGACAGACTGTACAGTTAGCAGCTTATTCTTCATGAATTTGTCTAATCTCATGTAAATCACTAGCTGTCATTCAATTGCATTTTGGTGACAGCATTCTGAGAAAGTGAGACCAGCTGCTTGAAGCTATGGAGACAAGCAGCTTCTCAAGGAGAGAGTCACTGTCACTAGTTGAAGAACATGGGGTGGACAAAACAGCATCAGTGCAGAGAATTGGCCAGAAAAATATTATTGATCCTAGAAGCCTATATTAAGGTATATAAAGAATATCAAAATATTAGTTGCTGAGGTTAATCCTGTTAAGCTACCTGGGGAATGGAACAGGTACTTTCAATATTTTCATGGGTAGAGTGGCATTTCACAAAAAGGAACAGTGTCAGTGTGCAAACATTTCTGTTCCAATTTTGCTGCTGGAAACAAAGTGATATTCTGACCATAATTAAGCCCAGTGATGGCGAACCTATGACACGTGTGTCAAAGATGACATACTATTATATTTTGGGTGACATGCCAATGTTCACCAAAACTTGACAATTATTCTTGAAAGCACATCCTACTCTCACACAATTTTCAGTGACTGTACACAGTCACTGAAAATGGTGTATGCCTCTGGACATCATGCTACCCCCAGAGCCACTGGGAATCATGTAAGATTGGGGAATGTTTTCACACTTTTTGGAGACTACAGACCCTGTGGAAGAACATTTTCTGAAGCTTTCAAGAATGAAAGCCTCGTGTGACCTGCAGCTACCTCAATTTGTCTGCAACATATATTCTGAATTTTTGACACACTTAAGCCCAAAAGATTTGCCATCACTGACTGACTGAACAAAGATAACTGTCCATGCACTTGATTGCAGCAAATGAACTGGAATGAGATCAAAGTACAGATGCTAGACTTTGGATTGGGACCAGAATGATGCACAAATATTGTCACTGGTTATCAGGGAATTATTGAGCATGATTCAGAGTGTTGATGTGAACATCTGTGTCTGCTCATTGGAACCCTTCTCCAGATCATGCTGACTTTCTAATTCTGGAGACTTAGTTTACACACTATTTCAGTTCATTTGGTCCTGATCAGAGTACCAGAGTACTCATCTGGTATCCTAGGCCTAGCTGGAGCACGATACCTAAAAAGATTCAGACAAGTTTGGAACAGTTACGGTGAATGTGAACAAAACTCATAAGATTGGAAAATGAATACTAGTGGGAAAGTATGCTTAACCCCATCAAGAAAAAAACAGAAAAATTACCATCCAGAAAGCTGTGATCTGTTCTGCCTCTTTCCAGATTGGGGAATACTGGCCATAAATTACAAGGTAGATTTGGATTGAAAAAATTGCAGTAATAAAATATGTTTATTTTCCAGATAGATGGTAGATTCCCCTTACAGCCACTGTCAAGAATTCTTTAATATGGATTTCTGCACCGAACAAAAGGTTGAACAAAATAGTGTTAAACAGGCTTGGAAGAAAAGCCTTCTGGATTCAGTTCCAAGTGGGGAAGAAAGACATTGGAAATATGGTGACTGCTTGGAAATATGGTTTAATGGTGGACAGATTAACATACCTTGGGTGAAAAAAGAAGGGCTGATATGCTGAGAATGCAATTGTTTTATACCCTCTGTTGGGATTTGAATTGGAGCTTGTATTCTGATTGGTTGTCAGACTCCCATAGGGCCATGCAGGGTCAACTCTGTAGGCTGTCCTGAGTCCCAGGCTTGGTTGAGCCTTGCTGGATGATGATGTAATGAAAGGGTTTGGGGCAATTCCTATTACAGCTTTACCTGGAGTAGATCTTTGTTATGTAAAATAGACAGGCCTAGGCCAGAGTAATGGCCCATTAGCAAAGGGGTGTCTGTGAGTTTCTGCCTCTCTGAGTTTCTACTTTTCTTTTTAGGGGAACTATTCTGCCTGTTTAGTAGGATATCTTAAAATTTTTCATTTTTCTAGGAGGGGGTGGGTTTTAACTTCCAACAGCAGCATTTAAATAAAGCTGACAGCTTTATCAATAATATTGCATGTTAGACTTGTCTTACTTTTTGTTGGCTTCCCTAAGCATTTTTTTTTTTACAGTGAATGATCTATAAATTTATAAAATAACTTCTGGAGAAAAGAGAACTTTGGATTAGCAACATTCATAACAGGGCTTTTTGGGGTGGGACTGGAGCCCTTGTGCTCATTCCACCCTCCGTTATCAAAATAAGCTTTCCAATAGTTGACCACAGCCTTACAGATATCCCAATGGAAAGATTCGTGAAAGTTTTTAAAAATATGCTCTGTGATATGTATCCTTTGTGGCCCCATACGACGCAACACTCTGTGTTGTTGTGCACTCGTGAGCATGAGACAAGGAGGAGCTTTCTTAAGGTTTCATTTGCAGAAGTTTTCCTTCCTATGGTTGACTTGGCAACCGAGTGTTGAAATTGCATTGGAAAGAAGGGTGGTGGGATATAGTATTAAAAAAGCCCGTGAGGGGGCGAAGAGGAGAATTACACCAAATAAGGGGCGTGTGTCTTTTTATGTCTATATGGGTTTCCTTCTTGACTCCATACTAATAACATGTTGGCCCAATTCGCCCTCGGACCTCTTTCAGAAGTTGAAGAAACGCAAGCCCGTGCGCCTGAGTCTCTCCTTCCTGGTGAATGACCTATAAAGCCGAATTCCCCGATCCAAGGTTGGCTTTCTCTGTCAAGAATTTCCCAGAGTCTCCCGCCACCCCGAGGCACTTGGTGCTTCCCACCAGCCTGCTCTTGGTTCGCCAGCAAGGGAAAAAGGATGCTCCCTCGCTGCCCAGATCCTCGCGCAGCCGCCGCTGGGGCCGAAGCCTGTCGGAAATTCCGAGGGCTTCCCTCTGCCCGCACCTTCTCACACGTCGCACTCACACACGTAAACAGACAGGCGCGGCGCGTCCCCCCCTTCTCTCTCTCTCCCTCTCTCTCTCCAGCACAGTATCCAGTGCACAAGACACAACACACACAGACAGAGAGATCGGGCGGCGCGCGAAGGGGCGCGCTCGCTTCTGTCGCATTGTCCCTCCCCGTTTGCCTTCACAGCCATTTCATCCAGCGCCGTTTCCCTGCAACGCATCTTGGCCTTTCCTCTCTCTCCCAGGGGCGGCCGTCTGGCGGACCTGGACTCCACCCACCGCCGGGGGCTTTCTCCCAATTGCAGCCCGGAGATGCCGGGGCTAAAGTCCTCACACCTTCCCGGGCTAAAGAACCTTCCGCTTCCGACGGCTAAGCCAAGATGCTTGACTGCCACTTGACAGGAGCAAGTTGGATTTTGGGCGTCGCTTCCTGCTGGAAGCCCACCGGAGAAAGGAAGGCGAGCCACAGCAGTTTTTGAGAGCTCTGTGGGATTTGAGGGCAGACTGCAGGTCGGGGATCAGTGCGATCCGATGCCTTGGCCATCCGATGAAAACTAATCCCTGGAAGAATTGGTGAGTCACCTGGTTGTTGGGGTGTGTGGGGTTTTTTTTTTTGGTTTGTTTTGTTTTTGTTTTTTTTGAATAAGAATGGATCAGTCTGGAGATTTTTTTTTGCTTAAAGGGAGGGGGTTCTGCCCGTTGGATTTTAGTGGAAAATGGACTAGGTGGGACCCCGGTGGAAGGAAAACCGAGTAGACTGGATTTTTCTGGGCTTGTCTGTTCTTTGGGGAATCAGACCAGACCAGCCTGAAATTTTCACCGGAAAAAAAATGATGGAGTAACCTTGGTCCAGACATGGCAAACGAGCTGGGTTCTTCTGGATGCATCTTTTAAGCTGGTGGCAGACTCTGCTCTCTCATACCCCATCAACCTTCCTTCTCGCTCCTGCAGAAAGGGGCGATTTTGCCATTCTCCTAAGCAAAGTGACATGCATCGAAGGAGGACAAAAAAAGGGTAAAGGCTTGGATTATTTTCCAGCTCCTTATACCGTTATCCAGGCTGACATAGAGGGAGGGGGCAAAGATTCACGGGCCTGCAGGATGAGGGAAGGGAGAAGGGGTGGATCCTTTGAACGGGCAGTTTCCCTAGCCCATTTCTTCCTGGGAGAAGGACTGGCCCTGTCTCCAAAGGCAACAAGCCTGGGGCATGCTAGGCCAGCCTCCCTAGATAGGGTGTGAACCTGAGCTACCAGAAACAGGGGAGAGTGGATTGAGAAGGCTAGGCTTTTTTGCTTTCTTCCCCCCCCCCTCCCCTTTAAAGTGCCATCCATCTTACCCGTCACCTACCCCAGCCAGCCCAGTTGGGATACTATTTCTACCACTCCTCTGATTAGCCCGCCTGGGAGAAGGCAAGGTGAGCCAGGCCACCAGTCGCCAGACAAAACCGCATGCTCAAAGCCGGTATGCAGGATTGTTTTTGTCCTGGCCTTCTTGCAACGGTCCTCTTCCTGCCTTTTAAAAACTCTGTTCTCTTCCCGTATCTCCACTCTTCATTAGATCCATTTACTGCTATCTCTCCCAAAGGAAGAGACAAAACACATGGATCCGCTTCCTATCTTTTGTAACGCTGCATTCTAGCCGACCACAATATGGAAACGTCCCCTCTCCTCCTACTCATCTATCTCTGTCTTCCTGCTTCCTCCCCTTATTGTTTTCCATTTCACTCTTTTCAGTATCTCTAGTGGAGCCACCACCTGTTTTCCATCTCTTTCCTTACATGGGGGGGGGGAGTCTAAGGGTGGGGACAGCATATATATATATATATATATTAATATATATATATATATATATATAATATATTATATATATATATATATATATATATATATGTATATATATATATATATATATATATATACATACATTACATACATACATACATACATAATATTATATATATATATATATATATATATTTCCCATCTGCTCATGCTCAAGCTGGGTGTGGGAGTCTTATTTCCATTTTGCAAGAACTATATTGATCCCAGTTCTTTTGCTGCTTGCTAATCTTTTGGTCCTCTGTGCCCTGTTGCTCTTGAACCCCCACCCAGTCTTCAAACCATGGTGGCTTTTCCTCCATGGTATCTAGATATGCATTTCTCTAAAATTACAGAAAGCAGAGGAGAATGACTGAACGCATCTTGTACTGAGCGCTCATCATCCCACCTTCAAATCGTCACTTGAAAAGCAATTACCTAAGCTTGATCCTGACTATGAAACTGAGAGACTTTTGAAACAATTCCATTAACCCAGTGTATATATCATTTTTTTTTACCACTTATGTAATATAAGTGGTAAAAATATAACAAATGCCTAAAGTTCAATGTGTGCAGAATGATGAAGTAGGTTGAGGGCAGGAAAATGTAAAATCCCTTTGTTCTCATCCACTAGGCCCAGCTTGTGTTTAGCAAGCTGTTAACTGAATGTAAAGGACTCTTTACTCAGTTTGATGAGCTGCTTTGTCAAAAGAAGTACATCGATTTTGAGACAAGATATTGATCTTCCTTCACTTCCCACCCACCTGATGCTATAACAGAAATTGGTAGTAAACTATGTATAAAACATAAATATTTCATCTGAGAACATCTGGATAGAAATCCCTATCACAAACTGCAATAAAACAACATTAATAAAAACCTTGTTTTTATTACCCTGATGTTACTTAAGAGGTGTTGAGCTCAATGCTATTATCTTTAAATTGCCACCTAAAGTTCTGTCAAAGACAAATTTCTTTTGGAACAAATATTCCAACAATTATGCTAGTATACAAGAAGTAAATTTGTGTTTCACCCTTGAGTCAGTCTTACTCTGTCAGGTCAACCTATCTCGCAGAGTTGTTGTTTTTGGGGAAAAGAGAAGGAGAGAGTGACATGGATATAACCTTGCCTCAGATAAAACACCTGAAGGAAAGGTGAGATATAAATAGCCACTTATCTAGATATTTTTAATTTAGTAAATCTTCATATAATTAGCTAGACAACTTCATAAAAGTTACTTAGCTGTATTTCAAAGATTAAATAAGAAGGATATAAACGTGGAAATTACAGTATTAAAAATTAACCATGTGCTAGTAACTACAGCCAATTTATTTGCAAGGTTGAATAAACTATTACTCAGTTAGAAATAATACAACTTTAAATAATTACATTACTCCACTATAACTGATGTAAAGAAAGTGTTACTGGTGTGTCTGGAGAGTTTAATAACTACACTTAACAAATTCCTGCTTTAAAATTAGTAGTAAATCGATTATCTGTCACAAAGTAATCTAGTAAAATAATACCAATAATTTGTATTTATTTGCTTTTCTGTAAGATTTTAATATATCAATTGTTAATCTATATAGAAACTTCAGTTATTCTAGTCACTAAAATAGATTTATAATTTCTATGGTTATGAGAGTAATAGGTGCTAAAATCTTACTAGGAGTTTTTAGTAACTTGCTTTCTCTTGCTCATAAATACCCAAAGTGCTTATGTATATAAAAACTGGTGAAAAAAATTGTGTTTTTATTGTGGCACTGAATCTGATTCAGCTTTTATTAGTTTATCGTAGCAGGTATATTTCGCTGGAAGTGTCACTTAACTATGTGTAAATAATAACTGAATATATGTGTGGATGTGAGGCATGTATGAGGATATGTGTCCAAGTGTTGAATAAATGTGTTGTGCAATACAATTCTTTAGGTTTATTCAGTTGTTAAATCCTGATTTCAGTAGAACTTTCTCTTTATAATTATATTAGAAATTTCTCTTATTGCAACATTTGCATTGCTTGGGATCTCTTTAGAAGATGCTTTTGTTTCAGGTCACCCAAATATATACAACCATTATTGTGAATGAACTTAATTTATTGAACAAGGGTGCATTGTTGCATAAATGTATGTATTAATCTATAAACCATATTAATTTTTCTTGATTTATTCATGAATTGGATGAACTGCCATTTCCTTGAATTATAAAATTCTACAATTCATGCAGTTTTCATAAAACTATTTGTACCCCATAATTGTAAAATTCTGCATAATTTTTAACAGTGTTGCATCTGCCATTCTTATTGAGCATAATTATTCTCTCATCATCCAGATGAGAGAAATCAGTGAAATGGAATAGGCAGAAAGATTAACATTTGTTGCCCTGTCAACCATGTTCAACAGGACCTTCTCCTTTATACAAGTCTCATTTTATATACACATGGAATGGGATACACCCAAATTTTTATATGGCTCAATTTAGAATGAATGTGTCTCATTTTGTGCCTGGATTCAGGCCCATGCATTTCTGAATACCTTCAAGATTATTCAAAGGTTAATGAAGCAGTCTAATATAGACTGCAGCTCTGTTACTAAATGTATTTTACCAATATTATATTGAGTGTGTTGGTACCAATTATAATAACAGTAAGCGTTACTGTTGAAGAATGCAGCTCCTGATTGATGTCCCGCTTTCCATTATGACTGACAGGTGCCATTCCAGAAAAGTATATTTATAGCTCAGGTTTGAATTGTGGGGTCCTTGGAGGTCTCTGAGCTTGTTTGTTTTCTTGCAGACATTTCATTACCTAACTAGGTAACATTATTGGTGGTAGAAAGGAATGAATTTGTCCTCTGTTTATACATTGTACAAGTGGTTTGCCCTGTCAGTATTGGTGAGTTTGTTCTTGATAGTACCTTGATTAGGTTGTTGTTTAGACTGTTCGGTTGTTTTCTGAATTGTTAGTTCCTTGATGGGAGTATTGTTTACTGCTTGATGGTTGGCCTGGTGTTAATCTTTACAGAGATTATTGATCTGCAGAGATCTATTGATCTGTTGATTGTATCAACACCCAGATAAGCAGAGATTAACACCAGGATTAATACTAAGCCATCCATCAAGCAGTAGACAATATTCCCATCAAGGAACTAATAACTCAAAAAACAACCCAACAGTCTAACAATAGCCTAATCAAGGTACCATCAAGAACAAGGGTCTTCAAATTTGGCAAGTTCCTGAGTTAACATGACTGGAGGAGGAATTCTGGGAGTTGAAGTCCACAAGTCTTAAAGCTGTCAAGTTTGAAGACCTCTGATCAAGAACAAACTCACCAACATTGACAGGGCAAGCCACTTGTATATAAACAGAGGGCAAATTCACTCCCTTCTGTCACCAATGATGTTACCTAGTTGGGTAATGAAATGTTTGCAAGAAAAAAAACACCAAAGACCATTCAGGTGTCACTCCTACAGTACCAATTGCTTGGCCTTAACTGTAGTCCTCCACCCTTCTATTCCTGTGACAGTACTTTCTTCTCATATATACAGGGACTCATTTGTGCAAGAGAGTTCTTAGACACCCTCTGCATAATAGAATTTAGAATAATTTGCTATATGAGGGGAAAATCTAGTTCAGGGATCAAGAGTTGGGCCAAATACTGGCCACTTAAAATAGTTGTGGCTCCTGTCTTCAGCTATGCCTAAACTCTAATGGGATCAAAACTAATAATGACTAATGAGGAGAGAGATCTTGGAATAATTTATGTTCAAATACATTTGAGATTTTGGAGTAACATTACACAATGCAATGAAAGTGTTGATACAGTGTACAGTGTTGTAAAAAGGCCAAAAGCATGTTAGAGCCCCCATTTTACAACTTTTGCTACAATTGTTAAGTGAATCACTGGAGTTGTTAAATTAGTAACATGGTTGTTAAATGAATCCAGCTTCCCCATTGACTTTGCTTGTCAAAAGATTGCAAAAAGTAATCACATGACCCCAGGACACTGCAACTGTCATAAATACCAGTTGGTCATGTGTAAAAAATGGCGATAGGTTATATATATAACGGTGCAACTGTATCTGGAATATTGTGTGCTACAGCTCAAAAAGGATATTGTAAAGCTAAAGAAAGTCCCTATGAAGAAAACTTGTGACATTTGAGGTTTTCTAGTTGAGCAAGGAGAAAGGATACTTTTGTAGTATACAGAATTATGCATAATTGTGAATAAATTTGACAAGAAATAGTTATTTTCCCATTCCAAAGTATTAGAAACAGATGTCACCTAATGAAATTGAATCCTGGAAGAATCAAGATGGATAAAGATGTTTTAACACAACATGTACTGTAATTGAATGTTGGAATTCACTACGATGAGATGTGGTGCTGACTACCAGCTTGACTGGTTTCAAAACAGGGTTGGACCAATTCAGGGAAGTTGTAGGGATTAATGGCAGTGTGATTATCTCTGATGTTGAGACACTATTGGGGGTTCTGTATGGAGCTGTTGTGAGGATTACTGGACTAGTCAGTCTTATGTCCATCTTATGTCCCCAAAACTATGTAAATTTGTCCTTTTGTCAAGCTAACTGATGACCATACATTTTGGAGGATCCTCTACTGGAAACTGTCAGGTTGGGAAAAGGTATGTCATTGCAAGTCAGAATTATCACAATTCCCTGTTAGATCAATCTGTGCAATTCAGATCAACGGACCACACCAACATTTCTCTCAGAAGGTCCAAGTAAGTGAACCAAGCTATAATAGGAGAGGAGAAAGCTTGGTTTAAATGAAATGCCCCTTTTAATAGGTTTAGGTGGTTGAAACAGCTTAATATGGGACAATAGGACAGAAAATCTGGACTAGGAAAAAAGCCCAACAGTAACACTGATCAGCTGCTAGCAAAGTGCTGTGTAAATAGAAAAGCCTTTGCCAACCTGGTGTTCTCCAGCTATCTTGGGACTGCAACTCCCAGCCCAGCCTTTGCTCATTATGGTTGTGGATTATTATTGCAGTCCCAAGACATCTTCACAGTACCAAGATGGGGAGACTGCTATAAAGAAAAGGCTTGAACAGTGAACAGCAGCAAGAATGTGCTTGGGGTGGATTTCTGAGAACATGATGGAACATGGAATCATAAATTGTATAAAACTGCTGAAATTTATAATGGATCTTTGCCACACAGGTGAAATGTCTTCATGTAAGTAGGTCTTTATATATCTGCAAACTTCAGATTAGGGGCTACTTTGATGGTTAGGGCATGAATGAGTTCACTAAGCATGTTATCACATTTAGAAAGTCCTTACAAAGTTAACTTCTCTTTCTGATCAACGAGCTAAACACTAGCAAGGGTGTTGATAAGGCTGAAGGATGGAAAGCTAAGCTGAATCTTCTGCCTTTCCTCTCTTCTTCTCCTCTTCATGTGTGTCAGGTTACTGGGAGGCAGCATGAAAGAGGTTGAAATACTTGATAGTCTTTACTGACTTCCCATAGTTTGCCAATATTTCCCCACCTCATCAATNGTTTGCCAATATTTCCCCACCTCATCAATGTTAAGATTGTGTGGACTTCAGCTCCCAGAATTCCCTAGAATGCAAGTTGAGGAATTCTGGGAGTTGAAGTCCACACATTTTAAAGTTGATGCAGCGGGGAAATACTATTCTAGAACAATATTTGGAGGTAGTAATTCCACCAATTAATTTCCTCAGTCTGTTTTCCCTGCTTTTGCTTTCTATCCTATCCTTCCCTCTTTCCCTTCTCAGCAGAACTTCTGTCTACCCTGTCTTTTAGAATGGTGAGGAGCTCATCTTATTTCTGCCTTTAAAATGGTGATGTTTAAAAGATTTGTGCTGGTCTCAGAAATGGCTTGTCTCAAACACTTCAACCCTTTTCCAAACAGATATGCAGACTTACAAAGAGAATAAGGGAAAAACTGTTTTCCTTTTGGGGAAAAGCACTACAACAGTTCTAACCCTAACAGTCCTAACAGTCCTGTACCTACACAGAAAGGTCATATTTGTTAATAGGATAATGGTGGATAGCAGAGAAGGGAACAAAATGCAGGTGAGTAGCAATAGTAGCTTGAGAGGAAACAGTACTGTACAAGGCAAGTATTGACAACTCAAAGTGGCTTCAAAAGTTGCTGGTCCTATATTTATTAGGTAATATCTAAGGCTCTGAGGCATTACAGTACTGATGAGATCTCCATTAATGTATCATGGAAGGAACATTGCTCAGAATGAAGGGATACCAAGACCACAAGGACATTTAAGAACTTTTATTTCAAGAGGGATGGTTCTCTGTAGGTCAAACTGTGGTCTAAATAGCTGTGAGCAACCTATATATTTCCTATACAACCTTGTGGACTGGAAACCCTAAATTTCCCATAAGCAGTTACCTCATTATATTGATTTGTTAAACTGAATTTACTATAGAATTTATCTGCAATTGTTTTGCTTTTGAACATAACTCTATTCCCCACCTTTTCATGCCTTTTACTTTTTTCTGGCAGGTTTTCTGTGCTATTAGAAGAATTATGGGGGACAGAATGTAACAGGTATTCTTCTCCACACTTGTGAGGGCAGGTTTTACACCTTACAGTATACTGGGCTTGTTGCTAGGTTTGTAGAAGGCTTGTCTGGAAAACAGGAATTCTGCCACTCTTCCACTTTATGTATTCAACTCTTCTGATTTTTTTGTCTCAGCCCATGAATTTTGGAGTCCTTCCTGTGCATTCTCTCAAGTCAAACAGCTGTTACTTCTTCACTCCTGAAACAAAGTGGATTTCAGGTGAAAATAAGGATGCTGTTATGGGCTGATAATATTCTTATTCCCATGAAAGAAAGTTCTCATCTTCCCACTATTACAAATAACTGGAAGCTGTTCTCCATTTTCTTCATTAATCTCAAATGTCATAGTATCTCCTACAGTAGTTTATATTAACTGTTGACTAATGTTTAACTCTCATAGTGGATGTCTTCATTACAAAATAGCTGACTGCAACTCAAATTCTGAACAGGAAAAGGAAGTTGTGGTCCTAGTGTTTTTTATGTATATTTATCCAAGCCATCCCTAGATATGCACTTTTCCACTGTTATTTAATCTAATAGCAGTACACATTAGCAACATTTTGAAAATGCATTTAAAAAAATCTCTTTGTTTATTCAACCTAGTAGAAATGCAATCCTCCATGCATCAACTTTTCAGAATGCCCCAACGCTGTTGTACAGAGTCTACAACAACAAATGAGTTGGATTAGATCTAATCCCCAGCAATATATTACACAGACTCTTGAAAGAATTACATTTTTCTCAGAAAATTAGACATGTTGTTGGGGATGGGGGAGGTGCAGTAAGAATAGGTGACCCTTAATATCAAAGTGACATAACACAGATCCTAAAAATCCTCATTAATACATGATTTTTACATATCAGAGGGCTTGGTTCTTATAGGAAAATTACATTTCTCCTAGCTCATAGGGATACTCTCATTAAGTCATTTATTGGGTTGGTCTAGCCCACAGGTAGACAACCTTTTTGCAACATACTTTTTTTCTAGTGCTACAGGGAAAGTAATAGGACATATGAACCAGAACTAGAAGTAGCTGGTCCTAATTTCATTATTTGTCTTCAGGACTTAATGGAGCAGAAAGGCATGGTATAAAATAAATAAGAAATGTTTGGCCATGATTTTGAGGGAAGCAATATTTTAAGGTGAAACAGATTTGTTAAGCCCAGAGATTTGACACACATGTGTCAAATGTGACACACCACAATGTGTTAGGTGACACACCAGCATTCACTCACACCCACAACTACATGAGAATGAAGTTTACTCTCACATAACCCCCAGAACCTCAGAAACATGAGAACAGGGCATGCTTTTGTGCAATTTTTGGAGTCTAGGGGTAGCAGGAGAGCATTCTTCAAAACTGCTTCTAGAATGAAAATTTCCGGTTTGCAGGGCTTTGGCGGCAGGCAGGAATCCGCGATCGTATGCGGTTTCTGCCTGGGCTCACCACCGGAGCGTCCTGAGCCAGCCAGCTTCGGGGCTAAGCCACCCCGGAGAGGTTGGTGAAGACCGGGGAGACTCCAGCAGGGTCGAGGAAAGTCGCATCTTTCCTCCCCAGCTGGCTAAACTCCCTTTCCCGAAGGCGGTAGA